>JAJPUD010002028.1:0-102409 GCA_023553655.1 Myrmecobius fasciatus | reverse complement strand
AGAGAGAGAGAGAGAGAGAGAGAGAGAGAGAGAGAGAGAGAGAGAGAATTCCTGCTTCGGCCACTGTCAGTCTCCAACAAATACTGCTTTTAAACATATATTCACATACAAAAATATATATACAAACAAACACACACACATACATACACACACACAAAATTCCTGCTTCAGTCTCTGTCAGTCTCCATCAAGCACTGCTTTCAAACACATGCATTCTCATACATAGGCAAACACACAGAAAAGAATTTCTGTTTGTCAGTCTCCATCAAACACTGCTTTCAAACATATTCATATACATACATACATACACACACACACACACACACACACACACACACACACACACACACGAAGAAAAAGACCTGCAAGCTCAGATTTTTCCACAGGCTCTCTAAGAAGTTTTTGCTTTTGCATTCTCTCTAAGCCTCTCATCCTGGACTTGCTCCTTTAGCTGTCTGAGATATCATTGATTCTTCAGTCCTCTCCTTAACTAAAGTTTACTTCAACAAACATTTGCTAAATGCCTGGTATGTACAAAGCTTTATTATATATGTATAGTTTTAGTGCCCTGGCAAAATATTTTTTAAATGAAAAAAAAGTTTATCCCCTATTTCTCCAGTCATGAGACTGGAAGAAGAAAGGTCTCCCCTGTTTATCTATAAATTAATTCAATTTAATTCATCCTACATATCCTTAAAGCAACTATCTGCTAAAGTGGTACAGTAGAAAGAAGGCTAGAACTATACTCAGGAAAACTTGGGTTCAAATTCTACTTCACATACTTCCTACCTATGTGACGTTGAGCACATTGTTTGACCTTTGTCTGCTTCAGTTTCCTTATCTAAAAAAATGGGAATAATAATAAAAATACCTACCTATCAAGGTTATTGTGAGAATGAAATGAGATGTTTGTAAAAGGCCTTGCAAAATTTAGAGCACTATTTAAGTGTTTTTATTATTATTAATGTGCTAAGAATAGAAAGAGAAAAATGAAAAACAGTGGCTGTGCTGAAAAAATTTACTGTCAACTGAGAGACAGTGTATAAACAGAAAAAAATAAATATAAGATAATCTGTGCAGTGAGAGAGCATTAACTGGGGGGTGGAGAATGACAAGAGGAGTTGGGGAATGGATCTCCAGTAAAAGCTAATACCTGAACTGAGTCTGAAAAGAAGCAAGGAAAACAGAAACAGAAGTGAAGGAGAGCATTCCTGGTATGGGGGAACAGCCTTTACAAAGTCTTAAAGGCAGGAATGCCAATTTTGTAGAACATCAAATTAGGCCAATTTAGCTAAAACAAAAGACAGCTAGATGTAGCAGTGGATAGAATGAAGATTCATCTTCCTGAGTTCAAATACAACTTCAGATACTAGCAATGTTACCCTGGGCATGTTACCTAAGCTACCTATTTGCCTCAGTTTCCTCATCTGAACTAGAGAAGGAAATGGCAACCATTTCAATATCTCTGCTAAGAAAACCCCAAATAGAGTCACAAAGAGCTGACGTGAGTGAAATAACTCCATAACAAAAGCTAAGATACAAAGTAAGCTAGTGGGACTAATATGAAATAATTCTGGAAAGAGAGGTTAAAGCCAAATTGTGAAATACCAGGTGAGGCAATGGGAAAAATATTGGGTTTTCAATCATAGGAATCAGATTCAAATACTGACTTTGCAACTCTATAAGGGCTGAATTGGAGATGGGAGAAAGGTTTCAGAGGTGATGTTAACTATATTGACAAATGATTAAAAATGAGAGATGAGGGACAGGAAAGATCAATGATAATTCTACTTGCCAACAGAAATGACCAGAAAGATCATAGGATCCTAGATTTAGAATTGGAAAGGACCTTAGAGGTAATCTGACCCAACCTCCCCATTTTATGAAAAAGCTGAGCCATAGAAATCACCTTTTCCAAAGTCACACAGCTACTAATTGTCTGAGCTGAGATTTAAATGAAAGTTCCTATAATTCCAAATCTAGTACTCTTTCCAATCTATATCACTGTCTACTTTTGACAGAAGTTAGTGGGGAAAATTGGGAAGAACAGCAAATTTGAGGGTTGGGAGAAAATGAGCTTAGAACACTACATATTTGAGAGATCTGTGGGATATTAAGATGGATGTGTCCAACAGGCTTTTGGCAATGGAGGCCTTGAGTTCAGGAAAGAGATTAGAGCTGTATACAAAGACTAGTGAATCATCTGGATAGAGATAATTAAACCCATAGGGACTGATGAGATCACCTAGAGACAGTGTGGAGAGTATATTCATATATCAGGCACATTATATGAACATATTACACATCTAAAATATAGTTAGGGGCTAATATAAGATGGGGGCATTTCCCCTTAAGACTACACTTTGAGTTGAGACCTGGTAGAGATGGCTTAGATTTAGGATGATGGGGATTAGGATTAGGAGTAGGACAGGCTGTGATACCAAAGACAAAATTCTCTCATTTCCATTGAGATAATATTTATAAATCAGTTAACACCATGCCTGGTATATAGTAGTCACTTAGTAAATGCTTTCTCCTCCCCCCTCTAATTTACAATTTTTGTTTTGGGGGTTGGTCTTTATTGTATGTGCTTTCTCATGGATCTTGAGTTACTGGCATTGTACACACACACACACACACACACACACACACACACACAAAACACACGAACAAAAAAAAGTTTTGTAAAATCTGCTATTTTGTCAATTGCAGTAATTATTCCTTTTCCATTCTTTCAGCCTCAAAAACCTTTGGAGATATAATATGGAGTAAGTGGATAAAACACTGAGCCTGTTTTCACTTCAGATATTTGCTGACTATGTGATCCTGAACAAAGCACTTCATAAAACCATAGAATTAGATAACCATAGATATATCTGAACTAGAAGGGACCTTCAAGATTATCTAAATTAAGTACCCTTATTTATAGATTAAGAAACTAAGGCCCAGGAAAATTAAGTGACTTGCCTAAATTTTCATCTCTGGGTCACAGTTTCCTTATCTGCAAAATGGGGATAATAAATGGTGACAGCACCTATCACAAAAAGTTGTTTTGAAGATCAAATGTGATAACATTTGTAAGGTTCTAAAACCTTAAAATGTCATATTAATGTGAGCTCTCATTATAATGAAAAGGAGGCAGCAGCAGAGAAGAATGACAACTGGATTTCCACTGTCTACAATTTAAGAATGACAATTGGATTCCCTCTGCAAAAGAGTTCACTATTTCACTCAATACTACTGAAATTGTTCAGTCGAGTTTGACTTTTCTGGACCCCATAGACCATACCATCCATAGGATTTCCTTGGCAAAGGTACTGGAATGGTTTTCCATTTCCTTTTCTAGCAGATTAAGGCAAAGAGAGTAAAGTGACTTATTTATCCATACAGCTAGTAAATGTCTGGGGTTAAATTTGAATTTAGATCTTCTCAGATCTCAGGACCTACATTCTATTCACTAAGTTAACTGGCTGCTTCCTATCATACCCAAATAGAAGGATTCCTTTCCAAAAAGCCCATTATTTCTACCAGTGAATAAGGTATCTTGGATTCTCTCTGGAGAGGAAACCCTTAAAACTCTACTTTGTTGGCACAGTAGCTGATCAGCAATTACCAGGGATTAAGGATCAATGTATCTATTTAGTGGCTGACTCCTGGTCTAGAATGTCAAAAGACTTCTGGTGTCAAGTAAGTCTCCTTACCCAGGACTTTCAGCTTATTCAAAAACAAGAACAACAAAAAGCCTTTCCCTTCCCTTGATCCCAACCCTTATTCTCCAGTACCAGCTTCTTTGTCCTGCTCACCCCCATAATAGTTGCCATTCATAAACATTAGCTCACCAGGTAGCTGAAATTCCAAATGTTTGCATTTGACTTGGCAACCTGAAGTTATGTCACATGTTAGATAATTCACTCACCATCTGAGACCCCTGTAGAAGAACTCAACCATCTGCTAAATATAGCAACTGTACATGTGAATTATATCAAGTCAATTGACAAAGTCCTGTGTGGATGTAAATCCCCAACTCCCACTGGGGATGGACATTCCTGCTTCAGAAATATCCAGACACCTAGTTCTAAATACCGTCTAAATAGTGTCATCTGTTTGTCTCAAGGCTGTAGTATATTGCAGTATATTGCATTCAACTGAATGATCACAATTGTGTTCTTATTATCCTGCAATGTATTTTGGAGTCAAAAGATGAGAGTTTTGATCTCATTTATGCTACTTACTATGGTGTGTCTTGAGTAAATCCCTGCCTGGACTCTCATCTATGAAAGGATGAAGCTGGAATACAGGACCACTAGCTCCACCATACCAGGGCCATCTCATTTACCAATCTAACAATAGAAGTCATTGTTCTGTCTAAACCAAAAGCCTGATTACTAGCCAGTGCAGAATTTTAGAATGGACACTATATGAGAGTGAAAGGAAAGTCATTTCCCTTCAAACACACTGCACTTTCCCATGTCCTGGCATACCATTGTGCCCAGTGAATAGGGATGCAGCTGTTCCCTCCCAGCTAGAAAACTACTCATAGAACAGGTTACTCCACCCTTCCCATCCACATATTCCATTTCCTAATGCCCAAAGTACCATTCCTACTTTAAACCTCTACAAACTGACTTTCATCTCCATACTATCAGGAAAATTCACTCCATAGACTATTGTTAAAGAGACCCACATGTGCAAAAAACATTTGCAGAAGCTCTTTTTGTGATGGCAAAGAATCAGAAATAGAGAGGATGCCCATCACTGCATAATGGCTGAATAAGTTATGGTATACCAAAGTGATGGAATATTATTATTCTAAAAAAATTGATGAACAGGACAATTTTTTAAAAGTCTGGAAAGATTTACACAAATTGATGGTGAGTGAAGTCATCAGATCCAGGAGAATATTGTACGTGGCAACAACGGGAGTGTGACACAATCAACTATGATAGTCTGTTCTCAGCGGCTCAATGATGCAAGGCAATCCCAATAAACTCTGAATGGCATTTTCCATCCAATACTATCTGCATCCAGAAAGAGAATTATGGAGACTGACTGTAAATAAGCACAGACTATTTTTCACCTTTTTCTCTTTTGTTTTGATTTTTCTCTCCCAACATGATGCATATGGAAATAGATATAAAAATTAATGCATATGTATAACAAAAAAAGTTTTCACATGTAACTGGGAAAAATAAAAGCAATAAGAAAAAAGAGAAGAAAATTAAAACTATTATTTAAAATATTTTTTAAATTTTGGAATTTGCTTGACAAAGATATTGAAGTGGTTTGCCATTTTCTTCTTCAGTTTATTTTACAAATGAAGAAACTAAGGCAGATTAGATTAAGTAATTTACCTAGGGTCACACAACTAATAAGTGCCTGGGGCCATATTTGTCCTCAGATTTTTTTGGACAATAGGCCTCATCTTTTATTTGCTATATACCTCTTACCTAGACTACTAGAATAGCCCTCCAACTGGTATCCCTGCCCCCCCCCTTTCTCCATCTCTTCCCACTCCAGTCCATCTTCTCTTCAACTGTCAAAGTGATTTTTCTAAAATTTATTTTAGAAATATATTAAATATATATTTAGCATATAAATATACATTTAATATATAGTAAATATAAATAAATTCAAATAAATATAGTAAATATATTTTCTAAAATATAATGCACCCCAGTTCAGTGAGTTTCCAACAGTTCACTGTTGACCTATGTCTAAAACTAAAGAAATTCCTCTGGCATTTAAAGCTCTTAATAAATGGCCTCTTCCTATCTTTCCACTCTTATTACATTTTATTTCCTGTCTCCACTTTGTGATTCAGTTACATTGACATTTTGCCCTGGCTGTACCCCATGCCTAAAAGTCCCTAATCTCTCAACCTCTGCCCCTTAACTTCCCTGGCTTCCTTTAAGATGGGGCTCAAAGACCACTTGCTACAGGTGTTTCCCAATCTGCTCAGCTGCTAATGTCTTCCCTTTTCAAGTGATCTTCCAACACATCTGTCTATATTTTATGTGTGACTAGTTTTTTTTTTAACTTGTGGAATGTATGTTCCTTGGGGACATGAACTATGTTTGGTCTTTCTTTATATTCTTAGTGCTTGTCATAGTGCCTGGCTTATAATAAATACTTATTCAATGATTTTAACTCAATAGCTTCTTGTTCTTTCCCCTAATTGTGGCCATTTCCCCCAAGGCTTACTCTTCTGCCCTCTATCCCTCAAAAACCTCATATTCCCGAGTTCAAATACCATTTCTATGCTAGAACTCCAGTCTTTCTTCTAGTTTATTTTGACTTCTAGTCCTATAAAGATGTCTTGATATCACCTCAAATTCAACACAAATGAAAGTCAACTTAATATCCCAAGCTCTCCTCCTCATTTCTCAATTTCCATTTCTCAATCACCCAATTTATTTCCAACACAGCACCATCCAATCAATCAGCAAGGATTTATTAAGTGCAGGGCCCTGGAGTTATAGACAAAAACCTGTTCTTCTAGTCTTTAAATCTGGAAACCTAAGGGTTCTACTTGCTGGCCCCTCCCATTTAATTCTTACATTTAATCTGTCATCAAGTGCTATTTGATTCTTCAAATTTCTAACAGATTCTCTCTTTCCACTCCTTTCCCACTTCCCATACCTTAATCCAGGCCCTCATCACTTCATGCCTAATTAAAGAAAACTGCGTTATGTTTGGCTAACCTAGATGTGTTGTGTTCAATGGTTTAACCTACATTTGGTTTCATTGAAAAAATGTTTAGAAGGAACAAGGGGCTGTCAGGTTTTTAAAAGCTGAGTCCCCTTAACGGAGGAATTGGAGGGAATTAGGAACAGCTGTAAAAGAACACAGATTTCTACTATAAAGGGCCAGCTTGAAGACACTTAAAAGAGAAGAGAGAAGAGAGAATTTAAGTAAGGGAAGTACTTTAAGAGATAAGAGAAGAATAATTTGGATCTGATCTGGCTAAGGAATTGGTGCTCCCCTTAATAAGTGAAGAGTTGTAAACATGGTACTTAACACCTATGCTCTAACAGCTGAAAATAATCTGGAACAAATAGGGCTAGATCTGTGAAAAGGGCCTGGGGCAGCCGGTAGATGGGAAAAAGAAAAACTGTGATAGAACTCTTTTCCTAAGTGTTTTTTTCCCCCTTATGGAAGTTGTCATAAAATATATCCTTTGCACTTAGAATTTTTCTTTTAAATTCATTATTTAAAAAAGTGAAACTAAATAATATTTGCATCTACATTCAAAATGGACAGGGAAAAATAAGGGTTCCCCCCCCAAAAAAAAGAGCACTGATAGAATATTGAGTTTTATATCCTTGTTTTACTCAATTTTCTACTCCCTAAGTTCGCAATTTTGCCCATGCAGTTCCAATACCACAGGATATATCTACTGGGGGTGAAAGCTAGTACAGCCTATAGTTATCCCTGAGGTTAGGAATCCAGCACTGCCCCCATCTTCCCTATGATTTGGAAAATCCACATAAAAATTTTTGTTCCTTCCTTTGAACCAGAGTAGAAGTTTGAATTATCATTGTATTAAAGGATAAAATATGTTGATATTATACAATATCTTCATATATTTGTGCATTTCTGAATTTTTAAACTTATTTGTTGTCTGCTGGCCTTTTCATGTCATCTGTGACTTTCTCAAAACTCCCCCCAAATTCCCATTTAATTTCTTATCCTGACCAAAGATATATCAGAATCAGAAGGCATAATGGTGGTAGTATATGGGAGGAAGCAATAAGCCTTTCTCAGATTTGTGTTAGCTTGTTTCATGAGATAATAGTAACTTATTTTTATTAATAGTTACTGAATATAGCATTTCAAAGTTTGGAAGACACACTTTGGACTTGTGTGCAGTATCTCATTGAGGTCTTACAACATTTTCCTTTGTCAGAAGAGTAAGAAAAGCCAAAGACAAAAAGAGCTCTTTCATAAGGAAATCTTCTTTACCAGTTTAGCCATAAGTTTCTCTGCAATTTATAGGATTAGAAAATTGCCTAGAACACTGAGAGGGGAAGAAAACAAATTAGGGTCAAAGAGCCAGGATGTGTCAGAGATAAGACTGGAACTCATATCTTCCTGCCAGACCAGACCAGGTCTCTTTCCACTCTACCCATGCTACCTTTCAGGATAAGTGTAGAAGTAAGATTTGATCACATCTACTCCTGACTCAAATCCAGCACTATAAACACTACGCCTTACTGGAATGAGCATGGCCTATATTATCAACTACATGTCACCAGAAATCTTTAAACAGACTGGTCTCATAGAGTAATGCCAAAACATATGTGCCAGAACTTTTTGTGGTAATAAGACAACTGGAAACAAAGTAGGTATCCATCAATTGGAGAATGACTGAACAAATTGTGGCATGTAAATGAAAGATCACAAACAACGAGTAAGAATTCTGAGAAATATGGAAAGGCTTTGTTTGAATTAGGATAAGATAAAGAAAGTCGAAAAAGGGAAATATAGACAGTGATTATAAAAATGCAAATGGAAGCAATGCTAAAGATAACTCAATGTAGATTGAAAACAATAACCAATATGACTTCCCTGGACAAGACTATCTGATCTCCCAAGGCATCTTTTTGTTTTTTACACACAAATTCTAGTTTATTAGTCTCATTATACATACATATATATTAATATAAATATACCAATGTATACATCTAACACAGGGTTCATCGATTACTTTACCCATCTACTTATGCTCTTCATTCAGTGCCCTGTAACAGGCCCTATCCACTTCCTATATCTCATATCTAGGTTAATCTAATCTGGACTTGGATCTTGGAGTGGGGCTCAAGGGCAGGAGGTGAACAAAGAGGTCCTGCTTTTCTCTCCTTTCATGTGCCTCCAAAGGATCCCCCCTTTTTAATGGGACCATTATTCTAAAGTCAAATCCTTCTATTGATGCTCTCTCCTCCTAATTAGGATGTGAGCTCCTCAACAGCAGGGACTGTCTTGCTTTTCTATCTATATCTCCACTATCATAGTCATGAAACATAGCAAGTGCTTAACAAAGATTTTTAATAATAGCTTCTTATTTTCAAAATGCATGCAAAGATAGTTTTCAACATTCGTGTTTGCAAAATCTTGTGTTCCAAATTTTTCTCCCTCCCTTCCTGGAACTCCCCTCTCCTAGATGGTAAGTAATCCAATATAGTTTAAACATGTGCAATTCTTCTATACATATTTCCACATTTATCATGTTGCACAAGAAAAATCAGACCAAAAAGGAAACCAAAAAGCAAGCAAACAACAACAAAAAAGATGAAAATATTATACTGTGATCCACATTCATTCCCCTTCTGGATGCAGATTGCTTTCCATCAAATCTATTGGAATTGGCCTGAATCATCTCATTTAACAAAGATTTTTTCAATCATTTCTTTAACGTATTCACCATAGAGATCAGAAGTACCCATGCCTTATTAATTGTGAAAATGGAACTGAATAAGGCAAAATGACCTATCAGACAGCTGGTCAATGAAAAACTAGGACTGAGACTGACTTCACAGTGGACTTTAGTAGAAAGACTTCTGACTTTGGAGTGAAAGAGCTCAGTTCAAATGCAAGCTCTTTCACATCTCCATTTTGTTATTTGTAAAATGAAGAAAGTAGGACAAAATGATGTCCAATATCGATAGCTCTAGAATTGTGATTCTAGGACCTTCTTGTCCACTGACCTTCCTCTAGGGATGTGCAATAACTGACAGGCATACTTCACATTTGGAAACTCAAGGACTTCATCATAAACTCTCACCCAACCTTCACTTCCCCCTCCCAAACTCAAGATTTCAAGGAAGTAAGAAAGGACTCCTTCCCACTAAAATCTATCAATCAGTCAATAAATAAATCTAGAATCCTTGCCTTAACAAATATTTTATTAAAGTATCAAGCAATCTTGAAATTGTCTAGTGATAGAAAAACCCAGAGAGTGTAGTGGTGAAGCCTAAAAGGAGAAATCAAGAAATGAATCTTTACAAACAAGAGATAATGCCAACTGAAAGCTGAGAAACTCTGTGCCCAAGAATTGGTGGTGACTCTAAACAGAGCAATGTTAGTTTAAAATTGAAAAAACAGAACATCAGAGAGATGACTCAGCTAAAGTAACATAAGATTGCCCAAAAGATTTTTCAGAATTTGTACTGTGAGAAGAATGTCAACTTCTCTTGCCCTCATCTGAGCAAACAACCAATCAGTGGGAGCCAGAGGAGAGTAAGTGCATATGTAATGGAGGACTGGTCCATTTGACCAGTATTCATTACAAATTTATTTACCTAGACTATTTACAGGCAGTTAGGTGGATCAGGGAGTAGACTGCCAGGCTTGGAGTCAAGAAGAATCATCTTCTCGAATTCAGACACTAGCTGTGTGGCCCTAGGCAAGTCACTTAATCCAATTTGCCTCAGTTTCCTAGTCTGTAAAATGAGCTGGAGAAGGAAATGGCAGACCACTATTGTATCTCTGCTAAGAAAACCTCAGATGGAGTTATGAGAGAAGGACATGACTGAAAACTACAGAACAACAATCAACTATAGCAATAATGGCTACCATCTTTATAGTACTTTAAGGCTTGTAAAGTGCTTTAAAAATATCATCTCATTTGATCCTCACAACAGTTCTATAAGGTGCAGAGAAATTTGTCCAGGGAGATGGTGCTATTGTCACAAGCAGAACTCAGAACTTCCAGACTCTAGGTCTAATACGATCCACTTAATGATACAGGTAAGGGTACATCAGACATAGATAGTTTCTTAGGCCATATTTTAAAAATCACTCAGGATATATTCAAATTGGGCTGTTAGGGTTGTAATGAGACAAAGATATTTGCCACATCTGCCAAAATTTATTAGCTTTCCTCCCCATCCAAAAAAGTCTAAAAAGTAGTTATTTTTAACCATTAATTTTTTTCTAACATGTCATTTTACTGTAATAAAAATCTCCCAGGGAGTAACTAGGTGGTGAAGTGGATAAAGCACCAACCCTGAAGTCAGGAGGACCTGAGTTCAAATCTGGTCTCAGATACTTCCTAGCTGTGTGACCCTGAGCAAGTCAACTAACCCCAATTGCCTCAGCAAAAAATAATAAAAATAAAAATCTCCCCAGTGTGGAAATTCCTTCCATCAATGTAAAAGAGTACTTTCTCAGCATCTTATCATCTCAGAGTTGTATGGAACACTGACAGATTATATAACATGCTCAGTTCACTAGCTAGGGTGTGCCCTGCAGGACTTGATTCTTCCTGATTTCAAGATCCATTCTTTATTCTTTTGGCCACAGAACTTCTTTATAGATTATTGGGTTTTCTAAAAGAAAGAAAGAACCTTACAAAGTTCAATCCAAAGAACCTAAAATCCTTATTTGGAATAACATTGATGAAAATCTTAAATCTGTGAATGGAGGGTGTGAGGGATGCTCAAGAGCCAGTCCTTGGCTTAATTGGGCTGGATCAATTCTATTATAGAGTTCCCTGGGAAATCCAATTATCAGCCCAGGATATGAAGACCTCAGCAAAGGCCCAAGAAGCAGAGATGGCTAATGATCTCTTGATACACTGGTAGATTAGCTTCAGCTTCCAAGTTCATGGGGATGATAAAAGGTAACTAGAAGGGGAAGGAAAAGGAAAGGAAGGAGGGTGCCTTGTGGGACTGCAGAAGAAAAATACAAAGACCTCTTCAATTGAAAGAGAGAAGCTGTTAGGGTTGTGATGAGACAAGACCATTTGCTAAATCTGCCAAAAATTATTAGCTCTCCTCCTCCCACAAAAAGTCTTAAAAGTAACTATTTGAACCATTAAATTTTTTTTCTAATGTGTTATTTCACTATAATATAAAAAACCCAGTGTGGAAATTTCTTCCATTAATATAGATCAGTACTTTTTCTGCATCTTATCATCTCAGAGTTGTCTAGGTTAACTCTGGTAAGTTATAACATGCTCAGGGTCCCAAGCCAATGTGTGTTCTAGCCAGACCCGATACCAATTCTTTCTGATTCCACCATCCATTCTTTATCCTTTTGGCCATAATGCCTCTTTATGGATTATGAGAAAGAAAAAGCATCCAGGAGGGCTCCTTCTTATTGACAATAATAACTAAGAAATGAGCAACATCAAAAAATAATAACTTTCACTTGTAGAGTGTTATTCAGGTGTTGTCTCATTAGATCCCACAACAACTTTCTGAACAAGCAAGCATTTCAATTATATCCATTTTACAGATTTTTAAAGACACTGAGGCTTAGATAAGAAAAGACACACTTGCCTAAATTCACACACTGTGAATGAATGGCAGACTTGTATGTTGAATAAAAGTCTTAGAAGTCTAAATTAAAGACTTTCCATGATAGCAGGCTGACAAGGGGCAGAATAAACATACTTGGAAAGTATTGGAGGCCAGGACTGCCATTTCAATGACAACAGGCTGAACTTCTGAGGCAGCTGGTGGTGTAGAGGAGGATAGATTCCTCTGCACAGAGTCAGAAAGACCTGATAATAAGTGACTCTCAAGTCACTTAACTGCTCTCTAGCTCGGTTTCCTCAACTGTAAAATGAGGACAGTAGTAGCATCAACTTCACAGGATTGTTGAATGATAATATTAAAAAAAACACCTATTGCAGTTCCTGGCGTACTTACATGCTGACTTAATACAGGCATACTCTCTTCCCCTTTTCACCTAATTTTATTCCAACAAGACACATTGAAACCTAGGATCTTGGAAGACTAACCCTTACAAATACCTGGTATTCCAATGTCAATTGAATTGAATATGGAGGTGGAGAGGGGCTTGTGTGAAGCAAGAATTGATCATAGGATCATAGATCTGAGGCTGGTAGAGCTCTCAGAGGCTATTTAACCCAATCTCCCACCTACCTCCTATTTTACAGATGAGGAAACTCAGAACTAGGGAAGTCCCCTAAGTAATAACCAGAAAGAGGCAGCTTTTGAACTTGTAGATGCCAAAACCAGTAATCTTTCCATTGTACAATACCACCTCTCATCAAATAATAGTGTCCTATGTGGTAGTTATCTTTTATGGTTATCTGGATGAGAAGTTATAGTAACAGATATTGATGTTCTTTCTGGTGAAAAAAAAAAGAACTCTCATTCTCTAATCCTTCACTCCTCACTCCAGTCAAATGTTCTCACTATATAAAAGTTTCTGCACTGATGGTATCTCATATATATATTCTTGCTTATCTTGATTTGCCATACAATCTGCCAGAAATTTTTGCAGGTCCCCCTCTTCTGACTTTTCCTGGATTTCTTTCTACCATTTTCCTGCAGTATTCCTTCTTCTCAATTCTTGCCTACCCAGACTGGTATCTGATCCTCTACCTGTCTTGTCTCTATTCCATCTATGTCTTGGCTCCTGCTGACCTATTTCACAAATAAGTCTGATCTTTAGTACTTTCCTGATCCTTCCTGTTTTATTTCTGCTTTTATTTCTCCTATCCCTGCACCCACAACTCACTATTGCCCAGGTCCTAACACAACACATAACCAAGCCAGGATAAAGAGGGTAGGCTACAGGAATCAGATGCCCTATGAGGATAAAAAAGAAGAGGATAAAGATGAAATCTCAGAGGGCCCTAAACATTTGCCAAGCAAAATGTGGTAAGGGAGAAATCAATAGCGGTAACAACTCCTTCTTGTAGTAAGGGAGAAACTGTCACAAGATAGATAGCTCTGATGGTGCAGATTTGCCAGAAAACCTACTTAAAAATATGGAAAATTCTGAATCATTTAAATGAAACTCCTTTGGGATTTAGGGTCAGCATCCTTAAGGAAGCATTCTCTCCTGAAAGAAGCCCCCTTTACTACAAAGGAAGGATCAAAGATCATACTTAGAGCTAATAGGAGATCTTAGATGTCATCTACTCCAATGCCTTCAGCTGACAGAGGATAAAACCTGAAGTCTACAGAGGTTAAGTGACATAACCTGAATATTAAGTGACAAAGCCAGGATTTGAACACTGACTCCAAATTCAATGCTTTTACCATTTTGTTGAGAGAAATCAAACTATATAGACTCATGAAATGAGATGTTGATTACAGCAAGCAGGTAGGTGGTGCTGTGGATGGAGTGCTGGGTCTGAAGTCAGGAAGGCATGAGTTCAAATCCAGCCCCAGATTCTTATTGGTTGTGTGATCCTGAGCAAGTCATTTAACCTGTCTGACTCAGTTTTCTCAATTATAAAATTGTAGTAATGATGGCATCTACCTCTCAGGGTTGTTGAAAGGATAAAATGAGATCATATTTATGAAATGTTTAGCACAATGCATGGCACATAGTAGGCACTTAATATGTACTTGTTCACTCTGCCCCATTATAACTATTTAGGATCTAGGTGTTTTCATGAGAATCCCAGAAGCTCTTTTTTATTCCACTAAAAGAACAGACTAAGGTTATTCAGACTACCTTGTAATTTATCTGAGATAGGTCATCTAGGGATCAACAAGAACTGAATTTGTAATTCAGCAGGGAACAGATGAATGTAAATCCTATAAGATATTTTAGAAAGTGGGAAAAAGTGGAAATGAAATCAGAATTCTAATCCAAATTCTACCCAATATAAAAGATACATATCAGAGTCTGAAGAGATTAAGGGTAACTATAGTAGGTCTTCTCCTCAACCCATTCTCAAGGAAGAAAAGTAAATTTTCATACAGACATGAGTTAAACCATCAAATGAATATCTTGGAAGTACCATCTGCCTCTGGAGTCCCTCTTTCTGACTGAATGGGTGCTCCCAGACCTCTATTAATGTGAAGCACCTGGGCCATCCCAGATCTCCACTTCTCACCAGACCACAATCCCAACTCCTCTACTACATTCTCTCACTAAGTACCTTCATTCCTCCCCCTGCCCTTCAGCTTTCTTTTGTGTGTTGTCTCCATGAGAAGTAAGCTTGAGGACAAGGATTGTCTCTGCTCCTATTTATGTTCTCTGGGCTTAGCACAATGCCTGGCACAAAGCAATAATAATATGCTTAATAATTGCTTGTTGACTTACTGACTGTTCTGTCTGGAATCTCCTGCAGGCAAGATGAAAAGCATGGAATAAATTTTATTGCAGTGAGACAAAGCAAATAAATACTACTGAGTATCCTTCACAAAAATCTTCCTTTGATGCCTCAAGTCTTTCCCCACTCCGGCCTATCCTCCACTCATCTGCAAAAGAGATCTTCCTAAAGTATAGGCTTGATCATGTCACTGTTCTACTCAATAAACTCTCATTAACTCCAGGATCAAATATAAAACCCTCTGCATGGCTTTTAAAAACATTCACAATCTGGCCCCTTCCTACTTTTCCAGGCTTTTCTCTTCTCTATTTACTTTATGATCAAGCAACACTGGTTTTCATGTTTTATATGCTGCTCTCCAGGCCTGGAAAGTGATAGAATTGCTCTTTAGTATAGAAATAGCATAGTATCTGAATATGAGGGGCCTTACAAATGGAGAGTTAGGTTACATAAAGTCACCTTCTCAACTGCCTTGGAACTATCCTCAGTGAACCATAAGGTGGTAAATATAATTATGTTAGAATCCTAGGTTATTGAGACGCATGTCTTCAAGTCACCATAATTTTCCAATTATAAAAAAAGCAAAAATGTGAGAAAAAAGTCAATAATGTGCATGGAGTGATGCAACATGAAAGGATTCAAGTGGTCTGAAAATACTTCATCATCAGTCACAATTGCATCTTTTAGTGAATTTCTAATTGTTCTTCGAAAGAAAAACAGGAAGAAGTGATATAGTATCCTGTGACAAGACAATTAGATTGCCACTTTAGAGGTGCAATGATTGTTGTTTGTCCTTTGTTTTCAAAGAGAATGACCAGTGAGATGGTCTTAACTTGTGTGTGAATTTGGATTTAAGTGAAGTAGAGTTGCACAAAGTCCCCAGCCTCACTCTCTATTCTGGAGTTATTGAAACAAGTTAAAAATCAGGATGGCTGGTGATGGCCCAAGATGCAATGATGTCCTCGGCATTTTTATGTCTGACTAAGCCCTAAGTGCTCCACAGAGCCTATGTCAGTCACCTTCATCACCATTGGAATAAATTATTCTCATTTTCCCATTCCACTCACTAGGAGAAGCCTTCGCACCCCTAGGGTAGACGTGACTCCAACTTACTGACAGAGTTGAGACGGTTACCTTCACTCCTGTCTGCCAAGACAGTTTTACTAAGATGTGGCCTCTGCACATGCTACAGTTTCTTGGAGCCACAGGTGAGAGTTGAGTGCCAGATAGACACCAAAGGTAAATGAGCATCCCTGAAAAGAATCCAGCAAGCCCTCATATCTCATACCTAAATCAGTTGCTATTGACATTAGGAATATGATGAAAAATATTCATGCAGAAGATAGATTACATGAACTACTTTCCAATTTCAATTCTATTAGTCCATGCATTTGTTTCTGGGTTTCTATTAACCCACTGAGAGCCCTAGCTCTGTTAGTCTTGGTTCCCAAACCAGTTGTTACAATTAGATTATGTGCATAGACTATGAAAAAATTAATTCTAAAACCAAACCCAACATGTATCTTCTTAGATGCTACATTATTAGATTGTTAGGAAATGCTAAAATCATTTCTACTTCTGATTTATATAAAGATTTTTTGGCAAATGCAATCCAGGCCCAAAATAGCAAAAAAAAAAGTGCCAAAAAGAGAGTGCAAAACTTTTGAAAAGAGGATTCCAATTGCCTTTTCCCAAAAACTGATTAACCGTTTGTTAAGTGGGCAAAAGATATCTGCCATAGTCAAACCATGAGTAGATCATCTCAGACTAGTGCCAAGTCTGTAAAGCTGGGCTGATGGCCAAATCTAGTAAAGGCCATTGTAGACTTCCAGAGGTCAAATTTGTGAGAAAGGAACATATGGTAACAACAATAACTAACATTTGTATAATGCTTTAGGGTTTACTAAGTGATTTATACATATTATATTATTTAATCCTTCACAAAAGCTCTGTGATTCAGGTGTTAGTATTATCCCTACTTTAATGATAAGGAAACTAAAGGTGAAAGATTAAGTGACTTGCTCAGAGTCAAGACTTGAACTCAATTCTTTCTGACCCCAACTCCTGTGTTTTATCACTCCTATATTTAGCTGCTTCATAGGATTTAGTGAGGGTTATTATAAGGATATGCTGATAAATGTTTAACTATCAGATCCTGGAGCAAAGAATTGTTTGCATGATGCTTTTAACTGTCAAACTCTTGAACTTTTTAAAAATGTCAAACTTCTAACTCTGATCTGCAGGTTTAATGAGTTTTTAAATATAATTTCCTTTATGTTTATTGTGTTTTTATAATTTTCTTAAATTATTTCCCAAATATATTTGGTTCAACAATTAATATAATGGTTCAGCTGTTCATAGACAGCCCATCTGACCCCTCTGTTGTAGAATAATTCTAAAAATTGGAAATCTAACGAATGATAAACTTTTACAGTCAAAAATGTTCTAATCAGGGTTATGACTAGGAAGGCTCTATTGTGTAACTAAATCAGGTAGACTGCATCATTTGTCATGGAAGCCAAGTACAAGTACAAGGTAATGAAACATAGCCCTTGATCTAAGTAATATTTCTCACATTTCCATGACAGTTTGTAATTTACAAAATACCTTCCCCACAACAACCCTGTGAGATTGGTGTCATAAGCATTATTATCCTCATTTTCCAGAAGAAAGAATTGAGGCACAAATAGAGTAAATGATTTGCTCAAAGTCTTGCTCAAAGTAAGTGAGTTCAAACCCTGGTTTCCAGATTCAACACCGTGAATCTAAGGTAGTGTTCGTGAGGTCTACATGGCACAGGCAGAAGCAAGAATTCTTCAGCTGGGAGTGGTAAAGGTTTTGAAGATAGGTATAGATAGAGAAATACATATAATAGATACATAAGTAGATAAAGACACATACAGATACACATAGATATGACATATCTATATTACATATGGATATTGCAGTTATATATCCATAGATAACTTCATTTTAATAGAATTCACTTCCATTGCAAACCTATGTTATTTTGCATTTTAAAAGCATTATTTTGAGAAAAGGTCCATAAGCTTCACTAAGCTGTCAACTTTTAGTATTACATACCTACCTACATACATACAAATACACACATACACACACACACACACACACACACACAGTTAAGAAGCCATGCATGCTCCAGGAGTTATGGTCAAGCCAAAAAATGTTCCATTAGATGTCTCAGAATTTCTGCTACCTTTTAAATTAAGAGGACAACAGACAAGAGAAATGGAAATGGGGCTCCCAGCTGGTACCTAGAGTTCCCACTTGGAATTGAAGTGGAATTCTGACAACTTCACTTATTCCCCTTTACGTACACACACACACACACACACACATCCTTCTGACTACATGTTACTCTTTTGTAACATTTTTGTCCTCTTCTTTTATCCTGTTAGTTTTATTTTTTAAATCTTTATAAAAATGTGAGGAAGGACTGACACATGGTGTGATTTGCCCTAGACTTCATGTCCCTTTAGGAGTTCTGGGAAATGACTTCTGCAGTTTTGGGCATTAGGAAAAATCTAGCTTCGGACCAAATCTTAGCTCCTTCTGGATAATCTGTATGGAAAAAAAATTTACCTAGATGACCAAAAGTCAACCAACTTACAGTCACAGGTTCTGAATGGTCCTGAATAACTGGTCTTATGAGTAATGACTGGACCAAAGATATTCCAGACTAGTCATTTTTCTTTGTTCTACATGTATCCTTCATACTCCAAGTCCTACACTACAGATACACACAACACACACAAATCTTTCAGGTTCCAATGATCTCTAAAAGTCCAGGTTACCCAGGAGGAAGATGAGCCATCCCTCAAACTTGGTAAAAATCCAGGGAAGTTCCTAGGAAAGTAGAAGGGTCTATCCACCTGATCCTCTTTTGGAAAGGTCTCATCCTTTGTATAAACTTTACATTTGATCAAAAGCCTACAGAATTTCCCTTTTTGCATATGTAAGACACTTTTCCCTAACAAAAGGAAAAAATTAATTTGACACTAAACTGTCAATCCCAATGGAATATTTACTCATACTGAGTCAGACAAGGCAGATCCTTACAGAAGCATTTGTGGGAGGTGGGAAGAATTTTAATTTAATGAAAAATGATATTATAACAGGCATAGCACAGTAGGAGAGACACTCATCTTCATAGATACATCTTCATAAATGAACAAAATCACATAAGCCAACACACACAACCATGTATACACACATATGCAAAGTTCACAAACATATGAAGATACATGGAAGTGTGCACATATCAATTATAGAAGAAAAAAACAAATTGCTAAAATAAAGTTTAAAATTGCTCTAAAACTTCTGGGACACACCAATATTTTGAAAATACTAGGTGCTAGCTTCTTTTTGGTTACAAGCATTCAAAAATGTTTTAAAGCATTGGATATTTGGAAGGATATGGCAAGCCTCTTAGAAGAGGTTTGCCACCATTTGTAAAATATTTAAAGTTTACTAGCTTTAGTAAAGAGACTGAATTTGAAGACTTTTGGTTCTTATAGTTATTATTTAGTCCCATTAGAACAGTATTTTACAATCCTAAATATCTTCCTGATCATTATATCCCTTTATTCTGATCAACTTCCTTCTCTTTCCTTCCTTGAATCTTTCTCCTTCTACTCTGTCCTGTTGTGACCCTGTTAATAACAAAGTGGCAATAGGAGATCATATTTTCTATCAACTCCAACTATTTAAATCATCAGCATCACCCTTATCAGCATCATCAGAAGCCATGCAGCCTCATGGATGGATCACAAACCCCAAAGTCAGAAAGAGACAGACTCAGATCCACCACCTGCCAAATACTGCTTTGTAATCCTGGGCAGGTCACATAAACCCTCATTTCTTTAGGCATTTATTTAAGACTTAAGAGTAAAAGGCTTAGCACAACACTTGGAATATAGAAATATTTATTCTCTTCCCCCACAAGTCATAGGAATCCATAGAGGTTTCTATTTGATGAATTCCTTAACACCAAGGCAATCATAGCTCCAGACCAAATAATAATTTATACATTTGTAGCAGCTTAAAGTGTGCAAAAGAAAAGGAACTCTGCATAGCTTATCTCCTTTGATTCTGACAAAAACCTTTGTGATATCAGTGCTGTTATCATCATTTTACAGATGAGGAAATTTAAGCTCAGGATGATTGAATGATTTGCCTAAATTAATAGACTCTGTCTATCTGTATTGTTGTTATTCAGTTGTTTCAATCAAATCTGACTCTTTGTGACCCCATTTGGGGTTTTCTTGAAAAGATACTAGAGTGGTTTGCCATTTCCTTCTCCAGCTCATTTTATAGATAATGTAACAGAGGCAAACAGGATTAAGTGACTTGCCCAGGGTCACACAACTAGTAGGTGTCTGAGAGCACATTTGAACTCGTCTTCCTGAATCTACTCTATTTAGTGGATACTGTGCCACTTTGCCACTGTGGACACTGTACACACCATGGATCTAAGTTTGCAAACTGGCATTCAAATCCAAAGGAAACAGTTGGAAGGTAGTGGGGAAAACCCTAAAATTGGAGTCAGGAGTCCATTCATTCCTACTCTTATGTCAACATGGTTCATCTCAATAAACAATATTATTCAATCTACCTTTTTTTACTCATGAGTAAAATATGTGTTCACCACTATAACAATCAGAAGGAGCTATAAATTAAACTGATTGTGGTGATCATTTTCAAATGCCCAAAGTAAATCAAGTATATTTTTTCATTTCATTAGATTTTGACTTCTGTTTGACTTCTGAAAAAAATAAAAACTAACTAGATATCCAGATATAAGACCTTTCCCACCTTCCTATAGCCAAATGCTTTGAGACCTGGTATCATAAAAAGCTTATGAGATTTGAGTTCTCTCCTTGAGAATTGTTGAGTCCCATGAAAAATAGAACCAATGAAGATCCTCATCACAAAGGTCTCATCTTAATAAATAAATCAAGGTCATTTTTATTAACCTAGGATTGTTTGATGACTATGTATTATATCCATTAGTTATCTGACAAGTTACATATTTCCATCAAGGCATAGGGGATAAAGAACTAGATTTGAATCCTGTTTCATTATCTGTTTGACCAAGGGGCAAGCCAAGTAACTTCTGTGACTCCCCACATCACCAGCTACAAGATAGGAGAGCTGGATCAGATGCTCTGGGGAGTCCCTCCCAACCTGAATGTTCCATGAGATTCTATGAGCACCATGCTCAAGGTTCTTTCCATGTACCATGCTATAATTGTTAATGAAGCCACTTGCAGAAGGAAGGGGTAGGAGACCTGCAGTATATAGAAGAAGAAAAAAGAAAATAAAATGGAGATAGCAATTTAGTCACCCAGGTAACCATCACGTCAGGAGGAAATATCATAGAGTTGGGCGACAGACTCATGTAAACCTCAGGATAAAGTATCTGAGTTGCTTTTTGCTATTCTTCCATATAGTGTTTCAAATTTAAAAAGAAGGATTAAATGAAAGCTGGGAATTTCTTCTTATTTTTAGAAAAGCAATAATAACACATATGTGTATATCTGAATACACACACATACTCACATATTTATTTTTTGAGGTCGGAAAAGTACTTTATATATGTTACCTCATAATCCTCATAATAACTCTGTAAGGCAGATGCTATCAATACATCCATTTTATAGATAAGGAAAATGAGACTAAAAAGTTAAGTAAGTTGTCCTGAGTCACACAGCTAGTTACTATGTAACACAGAATTTGAACCTGGCTCTTCCTGATTCTAAAGCCAGTGCTCTAGTCAATACACAACTGTACCATCTAATTACTTAAGTTTCCAGACCTCATTAAATGTCAGAATTCAAAGGGTAAGGTAAAGGACAATTTTTTAAAAGAAGTTAGTGAGAGATTTTAGGATAAATACCCGAGTAAGGCTGTGATATCTTGGAATGATAGACTATAGAAATTGTGGGACTGTAGCACAGACTCAGAAAGCCCAGATATAAGACCTTTCCCACATTCCTATAGTCAAAATGGTTTGAGACCTGCTATCATAAAAAGCTTATGAGATTTGAGTTCTTTCCTGGAGAATTGTTGAGTCCCATGAAAAATAGAACCAATGAAGATCTTCATCACAAGAGGGCCCCAACTACCATCACTGAAGGACTGGAGCCCCTCTCCAGCATCCCCTGAAGATAACGGGTCCCCAGTGACTCCTTAGTTAATTTAGAAAATATGCCCCAGTGTTGACTCCAACAATAAAAAACTGGCCTCTAAACAAGGTAACTCTCTGCCCCCAGGAGAGTTTGAGCTGACTTCCACAAGACTCAGGCCTTTGACAAATAGATTACTCTGCCTATGACAATGGGCTAACTGGGGAGGCCTGGGTTGCCAGGGACAAAAGACCTCAGAAAAAGACTTATAAGAGAAACTGCAATTCTAGAGCTATCCATGGTACTGAGATAGTCTCAGCTTGTTGCCTCTGATCAATCCTGATCTATCCTGCATGGCCTACCTCTTACCTGTTTGCTTCTAGTTAGCTTAAATTTCACTGGCTGTGTCTGTCTGACATTTCCTAATTCCTTCTACCTTGAAAGTTTCTGGCTCTCTTCTGATAGAAATATCAAATGACTAAACAAATAATTCCTCTCCAAGTCCACTCTACCTTGGTGGCTAAAGTTCCTCATTCATTCTTGAGCAGGATTTCTTAACCTTTTCCCACTTACAACTGCTTTTTTGCCAAAGAATTTTTATATGGCCCCAGATACATAGATATGTAAAATAAGCATACAAATCAAACACTTAATGATAATAAATCATAATTTTGTGATCCCTATGTTAAGTTACAAAATCCCATATGGGAGTTGCAAACCACATGTTTATTCTCCATTGAAGTAGTGTTACAACCCTGATTTAAGGTTGGGTTTTGTATTTCTTTATTCTTGCTTTAAATTGTCATTTATTTACTATGTTCTTTCTTTAATGTATTAGTTTACTGAGATCTCTACTTCTGATTTTTTTAAATCAACAAATATTTATTGATATCTACTATATGCAATATTTATAAGGAATTTGTAACCTAGTTACAGTTTATTTTATATGGGAAAAGTAAAATTGCCTATGGAGTAGGATACTTTTATAATTAAAGACTGTGATGTAGAGAAAGAGAAGTAGATTAAAAATCAGAAGAAATGGGTTCAAATAATCATTTTGCTAGTACTGTGTAGCTTCAGACAAGTCATGCATGTCTCTGGGCCTCATTTTACTATCAGATCTCTTCAAACTGTAAATCCTATGATCCTAAGCAATCAATGGTTAAAGGGAACTTGTAAAACAAGTTTTAACTACCTAATAAAGAAACAGCAGCATGTGCAGTCAGATAACTCAGATTAGAGGACACTCCAAAAAGTGCTAGGCCAATCCTTTAGAGGCTATTGATGAGATGACACAACTCTTCAGTCCATTAGAATGTCAGATAAACTGAAGTTTATCTCATCTAAACATACCATTTTAGAGATGAAAAAATGGAGGGCCAGAGGGATAAAGGAATCCAACTAAGATAGAAAGTAATGCTAAGTCTTCTGATTCCAATCCCATTGTTCTTTCCCCTACAGCAGATTAGTGAATTAAAGGTAGACCCTAATAATCACACCATTCTATATAGATATGTATTTGCATGTATACAGATGGAATCTCATTTAAAGAAGAAACAGAAAACTCCATTTCTGAATATTTCTCTCCTTTTTCAAAATAAATCACTCTAGGGTAAAAATCAACTACCTCAAGAAAGTGGCTGAACCACAAAAATTTATACACATCTCTTTTTTTAAAGCCAAGGGCATGTATCATGAAGTATTCATTCAATCTCTAGAGCTGTCATTTCCAAACCAGACATGAAAAAATGTGCCCTTCTCAAGCACACCAATAACTTTGGGATTTCTACTCAAGCTCCTTATCAATCACACACTGAAGAGATGGAAGATTCAGGAGAAGAACTGATATCAATTTCTTGCAAAAAAAATGCACTGTTTTTTTACTCTTTTAATGACATTTGCTATCACTGACTCCTACTATCCCAGCTGGGCACATAAAGGCAAGTATTTCCCCACTTTTATAGATAGGAAAAAAAGGCTAGATGACTTTCCAATCTATAGAGATAATTAATAGTAAATGGGACTAGAAACTAAGTCTTTTCATTCACCCTGTGGCTGCTTTCAAAACCACTGATAACAAGACCTTGAATTTGGAGTCATAAATGACTCCTTGCTGCTAATAATACAGCCCTTAGGCATATCCCTTAACCTCTGTGGACCAAGATTGTCCCATCTGTAAGACATAGGATTTGGACTCCAAAACTTTTTATTATTATTATTTTGGTTTTTTGCTGAGGCAATTGGGGTTAAGTGACTTGCCCAGGACCACAGAGCTAGGAAGTGTTAAGTGACTAAGATCAAATTTGAACTCAGGTCCTCCTGACTTCAGGGCTGGTGCTCTATCCACTGCACTACCTAGCTGCCCCAACTCCAAAACTTTTAAAGTGCTTCCTAAATATGATATTTATTATTCTGTATGCAACTTGCTATTTACCAAGCCCTCTAATTTCTGTGTTAAAATGCTATTATACTAAATTCTATATTTTACTATCATATTAGTATGTTATTATGCTATATTACATTTTTGTTAAAGCATTATTATTCAACTCTACAGAGCATACAGTAGCCCTTTTGGCTAATGGTCATTCAAAACATGACTTCCAGTCATACACCTGGGAGGGCCATACTGTAATACAGTATAAAAATCAATAGAATTCTAAGCCCAACAATGGTTTAATGTCAGTACCAAAAAATCCTCTAAATATTGTATGGAAAATCCAGAAGAGAGGAATTGGCTGTCCTCCATCCTCCTTGAGAATGGAAGCTGAAAGCAAACAGGCTGAAACTATAATGAGATGAATTTAGTATAGACATAAGAAACACCTGAGCTATTAAGTGACCAAAAAGAGGAGGCAGAAGAATTTCCCTGCCTAAAGATTTTCATAAATGCTAAGTGAACTCAGTTATCCATGATGGATTAACCTGTGCTCTTGAGTCTATTGCTTCCTAACTCGTGAAGGACCTTATCCTCATGTTTATATTCTTCCTCTCTCTCCCTCTCCCTTGGTTCCTTCCACCCTCCCCTTTCAAATATGCATGTTTCTCTCTTTCTATTAAAAAAAATCACATAATTATGAAGCTCCCTCTAACCTCCTTTCTATTTCTCTTTTTGCTTGGACATCAAAACATTTAAAAACAAGCAGTCTACACTTGCAACTTTTTCACTCATACTCTACCCTAATACCTTAGAATGTCTCCAACCCTTGGATGGAACTGCTCTTTCCAAAATCATTTATTTCAGTTCTCATGAAGAAAAACTAATTAGATATCAGTGGTTGGGATCATGAGAAAATGAATTCATAAAATATTATTTTAATATCTCATTTCACATTCTTCTTGTGCTTTAGAAACTAAGCCTATCTGTATATCAGCTGCATCCACACAAAATGAATGGTCCTGTTTCTCAATTCCCCAATGAGAAAAGAGAGAGGAGAGAGAGAAAAAGAGAGAGAGAGAGAGAGAGAGAGAGAGAAAGAGACAGAGAAACAGAGAGATACAGACAGAGAGAAAAACAGAGAGACAGAGGGAGAAGGGAGGGAGAAAAGGAAAAAAGATGGGGGGAGAGAGAGAGATAGAGGGGGAAAGACAGAAACAGAAAGATAAAGAGAGAGAAACCTTCTAATATATTTTGACGTCTCTCTTTAGATCCACACAATTATTGCTAAGACCACTGCTTCTTCTTCTTCTGCAAACCTTCTTAAAGACATTCTTCCCTTCATCCTTACCTCTCCTTTGCTTAAGAGTAGAGAATCACAGTTGTTGATCTCTGGGGATCCCCTTTCCTCCCCTCTTCCCCCCTCTCAACACCATTTGTCACATCCAATTAGCCATCTGCCAGGCTCTGACGCCTCCCTCTAGGCCCACTGTCCAGCTGCCAACTCCCACTTCCCCAGACCCTCTAATAGACACCCATTGTCCCTGAGCTTGGGGGCAAGAATACACGGAGCTGGGACTTGGGCCAACACACCCTAGCTCTTCCTGTCCTTTTCTGGGGTAGGCCTGCCAAGAGCCTAAAAAGGATCTCCTACTGCTACCCCATCCCCCAAAATGTACACTATTAAAAAGCCCTACCTTTCTTTCTCTGGAAAATGAGTGGTTTGGACTAGGTGGTCCCTGAGGTTGTTTCCATGTCTACCAGTCGATGTTTCAAAGACTCTGCCTGGATTGAGATAGACAAACTTACCAGACACTATACTTAAGAGGGTAAGCCCAGGCAGGAATCCTATAGTTTTTTATCGAAAAAGAGGTGCTCCGTTGTTCTTCCCATGTTGTGTTTCATGTAATTCACTCATCAGGGATATCTGGGGCCCCAGCCTCCAAGGAATCTCCCAGAGCAAAAATGAACTTTGTCATGAACTTTGTCTCTCAGGAATTTCTCTTAGTTTATACACTCCAGCTTTCCTCACCTGTCTATGAAATTGAGTTTGCCTCTGAGATGGAGAAATGGCAGTTATTTAGGATCACAAAAAAGGGGACACACCAAAATATGCATTTTACTTTTAAAATGTAAATGAATTGAAAAAGAGTATTTTTCAACTGTGATCCAAATAAATATATAGATATTAAAAATATATGACCATGTATATAATGTACTATTATATAGCATTAACAGGTATATAATGATATAATATATTGATATAATAGTTAATATGTTATAATATATTTTTAATGAGATTTTTAAATTTATTGATCCAGGGATCACCCAGTGAAAAAACTTCCTCTCCAAATTTCAAAGAGCTTCTCTACAATGTCTAATCTTAAAGAGTTCCCAGATCAAACAACTGAAATTGGTTTGTCAAGAGTACTAAAAGGCGGGGCAGCTAGATGGTGCAGTGGACAGAGCACCTGCCCTGAAGTCAGGAGGACCTGAGTTCAAATTTAGACTCAGACACTTAACACTTCCTAGCTAGCTTCCTAGCCTAGACCCTGGGTAAGTCACTTAACCCCAATTGCTTAAGCAAAAAAAAAAGAGTACTACAAGGCTAAGGCAACCTTCCCAGAATCACACAACTAATATTTGTCAGAGGCAGGAGTTGAATCTACATCTAATAAACTTTGAACCTAAGCTCTTTATATAATATATCAGGACTTGTTATCCTCTTGGTGTCATGGCCCCTTTGGTAGTCTGGCAAAGACCCTTCCTCAAAATTATGTTTCTAAATGCATAAAACAAAATATATTATATTACAAAGGTAGCCAATGCTATTATAATATGTTTAAAACAAAGTCATAAATCTCAGATTAAGAATCCATAGATGCTGAAATGAAACTCTTACAGGGCATTGCTCATGGCATCAAATCAATTAAACATCAGATCTATTAATGTGTAGAGCATTAAAGGAGATAGAAAAATAGAAAATTGCAGAAATCTTACCCTCAAAGAACTTACAGTCCATTAAGGTGATAAGACAAGTCCGCCACTAATATTGTACAAATTCAAATGTGATTAGTGCATAGAAGTCAACCAGGGAAAAATGAATGAAAGAAGGAGAGCATTTCTAGCTTGTGACATCAGCTGCAAGTCCTGCCTACAGAACTCTATCCCCCATCTCTCTCTTCCTTACCACTTCTCTAATACATCCACCTCATCATTCTACCAACACTCATACAGTAACTGAGTATCTCAGATGTCAATGTTGCCACTTGAACTGTGAGATTTTATCAAATCAAAAGCCTGAAATAAATTTTCCCTTAGGCCTTGAGCTTCCTTTCTGCCCTCCAGGCATAGTGTTTCTCCACTTCAGAGACTTTTGGGCTATGGATATTTCCAAGATCCAAAGTCTGTTTCTTCCCCCTCCTCTGTCCCTGAATCTAACCACATTAATATATTATATTAATCATAATCATATAGTCCCCCCATGGCCAAAGTGTGCCATCATTCCCCTTCAAATCAGAAAAGGAACTCAGCAATCATCAAAAAAGAATTATAACTAAAGTGAAGTGACCAGATCCTTGTTCCAAGCATCCACATCTGGGAAGAAAATTGATTAACTTCCTCTCCACTGTGGTCCAAAAGACTGCCATTTTTATATTTTCTGCCTCATGGTCCTCCTCTATTTCTTACCTGCCACTGCATAACAACATTTGTCACAACTGTCAGAATTTCTAATTACAGCTCCAAAACAGGCCAATCCTTCTTAATTTACATCTAAGTTACATTACTCTTGAGTTCTCAGGTCCTCCCTCTTCCTTAAATCTTTCCATGAACCAATGAGTTGAAAGTTTTCTCTCTACATTTGCATTTTCCTGAAGCATCTTGTCCTGTGACCTCCTTTGCTCTCTCATCTGCCCAACCCGATATAATATTTATTCATGAACCTGTCATAGCATCTTTCTCCTGCCAGCTGAATGCAAGCTTCTTGAGGAAAGGGTTTTTGATAATTTTTTTAAATCTTTATTTCTCTTGGACTTAGTACAATGCCCTGTATACATTTCAATACTTCAAGTATCTGTGATTCCATCAGTAAAAGTATCCCCTCCATAGCCCCAGATTAGATTGCTATAATTCTATGTCTTAGATCACAGGTTCTTAACATGGATGCAGGAACCTGGATAAAGATCAAGACAGAGACAGACATTGAGAGAGATAGGGATACATAGATATATGTGTGCATATATACATGTATATGCATATAACAAAATATAGTCTATTTTGTATACATATAGCATACAATATACATATGTATAATGTACATATAATATATACATATTATGCCTATTATTATATTTGAAGACAATTAATTTCCTTTGTAATCATATGTATTTTATTCTATGCATTTAACAGGATTATTCTCATAAGAGTCTGTCCATAGGCTTCACCAGATTGTCAAACGGGTCCATTGTAACAAAACAAAAAACACAAAAAAAGTTAAGAAGACGCATCTTTGAGAATCATTCTCGTGAAAAAAAATCCATTCCCCTGGAACCAACTGAGCAATAAAGCAATTTAAATAATTTGGTACTTAGGCGATCAATATCAAATCCATCACCATCCATACCCAAAGCATTTCCAGGTTGGCAGAACCAATGTGCTAGGGCTTACATATCAAAGGGAAAGGTTGCTGCATACCATAATAAAACACTATGGTAGAGCTTTAGCCCTTCACCTAGTAGGTGATTAATACATTAATTGATTTGAATTGGATGAGTAAACTGAGGTCCAAAGAGGTAAAAGTATCTGATTAAAGTTACATAGCTGGTTGATAAAGAGATAAAATTTGGAGCCAGATCTTATGACTCTTACTCCCTAGATTTTATTCCTCCCTTCTCCATGTCTTCCAGGTTGAGTGGTTTTCGGGTCCAATTCCAGTTCCATTACCCAGGAGCATTCAAATAGAAATAGATCCCAGAGGCCCACATCAAAGCCACAGAAAAGACTTTCCCCTCAGTCTTCTTGTCTACCATTCCTACAGCCTGTCCCATGGAGAAGCTACAGCCATCAAAACTCAGATTCTTTGAGGGGTTTGTCACATAGCAATTTGATGAGTAAGTACTAAATATTCTCTAATTCAATTCTACTAACATTTATGAAGGAACTATAATTTATGAGTTGAAAGACTGCAGCATTACAGTGGATAGAGGGTAGATCTCAGAGTCAGGAAGATATAAAGGATGGTCTCATCTCTGGCCCATTCTGACTGGGGGATTATGTGAAGCCACTTATCCTCCGAGGGTCCTATGCACATTCTCTATAAGTTACAGTGAGTTGCTGATTGGAATCAATGGAAGGAGTTTCCATACCAAGAGTTTGCTATACTGATTGAATCACAGATGTGAAGAGACAAAGGCAGCTCAAAGAACTACTAGTCTTGGAAAGGGCTCTATAGTTTAATAAAAATCCATCTACATAGATCACATAAGCAAAGGAGTCTGTTGTGATTGTTTTTATGGTAGTAGGTGAAAAATGTGATTTTGGGTAGCTTCCTTCTTGGATAGGAGTAGAACTTAAACCCCCAAAATTGTAATAAATAATAAAAAGTAAACTTCCCAGTTAAATAGTACTGTTCTTCTAAGAATCCCAGAAAACTGACAGGGGCTGGGACAGGGAGCAATAAATACCTAATACATCATACTTTTTATAAACAGTATTTCATTTGATCCTCACCAAACTCTTTGAGGCAGGTGCTATTATTTTCTCCACTTTACAGTTTAGGAAACTGAGGCAGACAGAGGTTAAATGACTTGCCCAGGATCACACAAATAGTGTCTGACTTTTCTTGCACAGCAAGATAACTGTAAAAATATGTATACACATATTCGATTTGTCAAATATTTTAATATAATTAACATGTAGTAGACTTCCTGCCATCTAGGGGAGGGGTGGGGACTAGGGGGGGAATGTGTAACAGAAAGCTTTGCAAGGGTCAATGTTGAAAAATTACCCATACATATGTTTTGCAAATAAAAAGCTTTAATCAATTAAAAAAATTAGTGTCTGAGTATAGATTTGAACTGAGGTCTAGTTCTGATTCCAGACCCAATGTTCTAATCACTATACCATCTACTAGTCTGCAGGTGAATGAAGCTTTATCTTTCAGGGTAAAATAAATAATATCTGTTTCAGGACCCCAGAACACAAGGCAGCCTTCAACCAATCAATAAGTATTTATTAAATGTATGTTTTGCACCAGATACTCTACTAATCAAAGGGAATACAAAGGCAAAAATGAAACCATCTCTGACTTCAAGGACCTGTATTCTACTCTGTTAAAGTGTTCAGACCATGAATACTCTCTGCCTCCTCAGAAGAAAAGAAATTATACTAGTTGCCCAGGCATTTGTGTCACCTATTTGCCCTCTGAGAAAATCCTCCTGAGAAAATGCCTCCTGTGGGGCAGTAGAAGGGCAAAGAACTGAAGACCAGAGATCTGTCACAAACGATTGGTAACTGAGCCACCCCACTTGGCTTCATGGACATAACCATCTGGAAAGTGACAAGACTGGACTACACGACTACTAAGGATTCATCTACATCCCCTGGGCAGTTATCACGGACAGCAGTGGCAGCCCTAAAGCTTTTTAACTGGCCTCTAGATACTTTGTACTGAGATTTGGGGGGCAAGAGGGGAAGGACAAAAAGACACTTCTTCCCTTCCCACTTCCCATTAATAGGCTGTTAGTGGCTGTAGTCCCTTTTTTCTACAATGCAAGAGCCCTGTCTGCAGTCCTTCACTCTTTGAATCTCCCAAATCAATTCTACTATCCTCCCAGCTGAAACTCTGTTCCTTCACTCCTTGGCAGGCAGAGGATTTCAAGCATTTTTATTGATCCATCAGTCTTGTGACTGTCAATCACTTCTAAGTTGCTTAGCTGCCAGTCATTCATATACAAAAGCATGGCAGAAGGAGACTGAATGGCAGCAGACAGGAAAAGGAAAAAGAAGATGATTCATCACACCCTCTTGAAGCAGGACAGAAAGTGTAGGCTCCATCCCTACCATAAAGGTAGCTCAGTGACCCATAAACCACTTGGAGGAGGAATGACCCATCTGAAATTTTATACTTTTTTCTGGGGAGAGAATAGCATTTTGGGATAGTCCTGTGTGAGACACCCCACTTTGCCCCTCCTCTACCCCATGTGATACTCTGTATATATTACGAATGCTATTGACTGATGCTGTTAAAGAAGAGGGGCTAGCCTAAGGCTTTCTTAACTTACTCTACATCTCAGGGACCATACAAAGAAAGAAGAAAGAGGAAGAATCTTATTAAAGACCTACTATGTGTCAGGAAGTATGCTAAGTGCTTTACAAATTTTATAACATTTGATCTCATTTAATCCTTGCAATCCTGGCATAGTGGGCGTAATCCCCACTTTAGATTTGAGACTTGTTGGAGTGTCCTTTCTTTCTTTCTTTCTTTCTTTTTGCTGAGGCAATTGGGGTTCAGTGACTTGCCCAAGGTCACACAGCTAGGACATGTTAAGTATCTGAGGCCAAATCTGAACTTAGGTCCTCCTGACTTCAGAGCTGGTGATCTAACCACTGCACCACCTAGCTGCCCCATGTCCTTCTTTCTTTTTTTTTCTTTTTTTTATTAAAAGCTTTTTATTTACAAAACATATGAGTGATTTTTCTACATTGACCTTTGAAAAAACTTTTTTTTCAAGCTTTTCCCCTCCTTCCCCCCACCCCCCATCCCTAGATGACAGGTAATCTAATACATGCTAAATAGGATAAATTATATGACAAATCCAATACATGTATACATATCTATACAGTTATCTTGCTGCACAAGAAACATCAGATCTAGAAAGAGAGAAGAAAAAAAACAACCTAAGAAGGAAAACAAAATGCATGGAAATATTCACAGAAAGAGTTAAAATGCTGTGTTGTGGTCCACACTCAGTTCCCACAGGCCTCTCTCTGGATGTATATGCATGTCCTTCTTTCTTGAAGAGGACTATGACATCAGGGAGGTGATGCCATGGCATGCAAATGAAATGGATTTAAGGGAGGGAGGGAGGTCATCTGCCTCACTTTCCCCTCCAGAACCATCTGAATCCAGTGGCCAGATAGAGATCAGGATAACTGAAGATGGCCCTGGAAACTGAAAAGACAAAAGTTGGAGCAAAATTCAAACTCAGATCTTCCTGATTCCAGTTCTAAGACTACCCACTACAAGGTCTTATATTCATCACAGTTCCAACCTAGCATCACAGAGAATGATATTGTCAGGGGACTCCCTTTTACTTTTTCAAGAAGTAATGATAGTGGAAAGGCACCCAAAACCTATGCATTCCTTAGTGTTTGGAGGTCCTAGTGTTGAAATTTTCTGCACTAGTACAGATTTACAACTTTGTCTGTAACTTCTAGTCTCAGTTATAGTTGTCTGGAACACTGAGAAATAAAGCAACTTACTCATTGTCATACATGTAGCAGATATCACAGAGAGGATCGAATCCAGATCTCCATGAGTCTGAAGTTGGTCTTCTCTCTCCCCTCTCACAAGAGGTTTTCAGACAAAAATTAGATGACCACTTGTTAAGGTTGTGAAGATCTGAGTTCAAAATTTGCATCAAACGGGCAGCTAGGTGGTGCAGTGATTAGAGCACCAGCCCTGAAGTCAGGAGGACCTGAGTTCAAATCTAGTCTCAAACACTTAACACTTCCCAGCTGTGTGACCTTGGGCAAGTCACTTAACTCTGATTGCCTGGGGCAGGGGGGGGGGATTTACATCAAACCTCTGTGTGAGAGCACAATTGGATGGATTACCTTCCAGGTCCCTTTCAGCTCTAAATCTGTGGGTTTATTTTGAAAGGGGGATCCTTGCTCAGAGGTAAATTGAATGAGATGGTTTTCTCCTAGTAATATCCTGAGATGTGGCCAGGCAAGTACTAATCCTTCCTTCAGCCTAAAGCACAACATTTGATCTTAGCTTAGACTCTCATCCCAAAAAGGCAACATTCCAGAAAGTTATCCAAGTTTTTCTTGAATATTTGTTCATTCACCGAATTGCAGACCCCAAGAATCAAAGGAAATCTGGATAGCCATTTAATCTAGTCTTCTGCCTTCAGGCTGGGTCAAATCTACTCTATCTCTCAGTTCCTGAATTTATCTGTCTTGATATAATTTTTAATATGTAGGGACCAGGGAGATCTTTTGTGGCCCTAATCTGTATTTCTCATGCTGTGACCTCAACCCATTTTGTATCCTTCTAAAGCCAGGTCACCATCTCTGAACAAACTATATCTCCTTATTCCCGGAAGTTCTGTCTGCAGAGGACTGAAAGCAAAGGGGTAATAACAGCTACTCCTTTTCAACCTTAGTGATTTCAGAATAATGATATCTTACAGTTAGATGATAATTAACAGTTTACAAAGCATTTTTGTGTCTATTCTCTCAGTTGAGTCTCACGTTAGTCCTATGAGATAAGCAAGGACACTTTTCATTATCTTCATTTATTTTTACAAGTATCAAAACTAGCATTCATGGAGGTTAAGAGACTTTTCTGAGAACACAAATAGTAAACAGTGAGATGAGGTCCAAATCTAAGCTTTCTGATGCCAAGTTCAGCGCCATTTCTCCTACACAGCCTGCCTTTCCACCACGTCTCATTTAACAGTTATAAGTGTACAACTATGAAGTATCTTTCCTAATAACTGCCTTAAAGATGTTTAGTCCATGTACCAGCATCCCCATTTTACAGAAAGGTAAACTAAGGTTTAGAGAAGTTCAATCAAAATTCTCCAAAATACCACAATATAAAAGAATCAGATGTAGGTTTCAAACTCACAGTACTGCCCTGCCTCTCAAAAGATGTGATAGAAATATTTGAATAACCCTATGCCTTATAACAGAATCACAAGGCCTTTTTGTTCATGAATACTTCAGAGGCTTCTTTCCTAAAGTATATAACCTAGACCCAAACTTTCATTCTGCCTGTTGGATATTCAGGGATGGAAAACAAGAACAGATGAAAACACTACATTCAAAATTTTAAGTGTAAATTTTGAAGAATGAAAAATAAATATCAAAAAGGCTTTTTCATGGCCACAAGGTGATTCAGCAGACAGAGCAGTGGTCCTGGCTTCAGGAGGACCTGAGTTCAAACCCATCCTCAAACACTTACTAGCTGGGTAACCCTGGACAAGTCATTTAACCCAGATATTTTTTAAAAGACTCCCATTCCTTGTTGACAAACAAAGCTGGGGAGGAGTCTCATTTCTTCCACGCCATCTTCTCTCTCCCAATACTTGAATGGCATTTACTTATTGCACAGTGTTACATCTCTCTCTGATTTCTGTTGTTATTCTGGGATCTCCTTTTTCTGTGACAAAGACACGACTCACTGCTGCTTCATCTACCCTGACCAGTGTGGTCCCCTGGTAGGAGGAGGGTGAGGAGTGATAATGGGAATTCAATTTAACAAGTATTTCTTGAGCAGCTGGCATCAGCTAAGCATGAGAGGGCTATAAAAACATGGTCTCTGCCCTCGAGGAGCTTAGGATACCACTGAAGACATGAGAAACATCTACTTAAAAAGGGAAAATAACAGCACAAAAAAAGACTAAAGATAGTTCTTTCATTGTCTTCCTCCTGTCTCTCTGACAATTCCTTCTCTGCATCCTGTGACAGTACCTTGTTCTCTTTCTGCTGCTTAACTGTGGATCTCCTTTCTCCCCCATTCCCATTGATAGGGCCTCTGCTTCCTTTCTAAACACTTTATTCTGGTTTTATTACTTTATTTTTCTCTATCATATATTTTAATTACTATTTACTGGGTTTCTATAGGCTAAAGAACGTGTTATATTTATTTTGTAATCACCATAGCCCCTATTAGATGGCTGAGTATAGGGTAGGTGCCTCTTCCCTCAAAAAAAAATGCCTGTTAATTACTTGTTTTCCCCTCTTGCCCATCCCCACTGATCAAAGAAAGCTATTCTGATACCCTTCCCCTGAACCAGAAACAAATTACATGCAGAAAAATGCTCTGAGATTCATCCCTTTTAACAAGGCCATGGGCTAAAATGGTTGGGATGGGATGGGAATTGATAAGGAATCCTGAGACCGGATCTACCACCTCGGAGCCACAGAACATACTCATTAAAATGGGAAGAAAGCAGTGGAAAGGAGAACTCAAATAATAGGGCTGTAGAATAAATAAGCTGCCCACTCAAAGTTAGAGATGGATCAGCCTGAGCCATGTACAGGTGGCAGCCTGTGAGTGATCATTTAAGCACTTATCACAGGATAAGTACCCCAAGAAGTTAGCCCTGTTGCTATGAATTCAAAAATGTTTTTGAAGTAACAAGAACAGAAACTAAACACCATGCAATTATCATGACCAACCTTGGCCTCAGAAAGGAAATAAAAATTAAATGCATCTCTAGCTTTTTTTCAGAAGTAAAGGACTTATGAGTGTATAATGTAACTTCATTGATGCTCTGATTAGTTTGGCCAGACTAATTTTCTTTCTCTTGCTTTTTTGTTCTTTGTCACAAGGGATGCCTCTCTGGGGAGCCTAGAGAGGAGAGAGATATTTGCAAATGAAGATGATGTAAAATCAAGATATCAATAAGAACTTTAATTTGTTAAAGGAACGTTTGAAGATTTCTTTTGGTCTGTCATTTGGAAACAACTTATAACAGACCTGTTGTATGAGGTGAAGTACAAAGTGCCTCAAGCTCATTGGAGCATAGACTTTGAGCATAGGAAAGGACCTTGGAAGTAATCTGGTCCGACCCTATCCTTTTATAGATGGGGAAACTGAATGGTTAAATAATCTGCCCAGATATGAAGACATGGGTAAATTTTCTATGGATGAGGATGGTGATCATTTCCTATGGATCAAGATAATGACAGAACAGTTGTGAGGGGGAGGGGCATGAAACATCCATAGTGGGCAGGTCCTAAATAAAGTCAGTCACAGACAGAATGCACCTTCCTTAACTTGCCTCTTGAGCCAAAGTTCTTTGCTTCATTTATGCTTTAAGTATTTACTCCTTCTTTGATTACTTCCAATCATAAGTCAAAACCAGGTTTCCCAATAGGGATTAAGAGGAAAAGTCCCAAAGAGACTTCACTAGACAATCTGACCTCAGCCTGCTGTTTACTGTGCTCTGAGTAAAACTGTAGCCTGCATATGATATGAAGAACCCCTGAAAAGATGATACATTTAACCATTATGAGCCATTATTATCTTTAACATGGTGTGAATTAGTTTGGAGATTAGTAAACCAATACTCAGAGAGTTCTGAGGGAAAGCTTGCTGGGTGACTTACTGGCCTAAATAAACAGGTGAATATTAATGACTGAAAAGAGAAATACATAAACAAAACTGAAACACAACAACCAGAGAGTTCTATGAGCATGAGATCTCTGGATGAACTTGTTAGGAGGTGGGAATATAGAGGAAAGGTAAAAGTCCAAAAAGAAGAGCTCAGAGGTGTCAACTATCTCTCCTCATTTCACTATTAGCCTTGGATCTGAGAAAAGAAAAAGACAAGGGATCTCTGAGGAGGCACTCCAAGCAGATGAAACCTTCCCTCCCTCAGATTCCACACAGGTCAGCTTTCCTATTCCTTTTCAGAATTCATACTTGCTTGGGGGATGGGATTAGTAGAATTTGAGGGGAGAGAGACTTCATCCTGGGAGGCAGACTTAAATGAAGGAGAATCTCATCTCTTTCATCTGGCTCTGAGGATCTATCAGAATATAAGGGGGCTCCTGGCTGCTTGTGCTCTTGCCCAATCACAGAACATATGGCTGGTCATTGCCTCCAAAGTCACATGATCTAATGACAGTTCTCCCACCTCCTTCCCAAGTGATGACCTAGGAGGCAAAGCAAGGAAGTTTGGAAACAGATGTATAAGCAGAGAGTGTACAGAGCCAAGCTGACCTCATGACCCTGCTTGTCCATGCCCCCTAAGTCAAGTCTCTTGGGGGAAAAGTTAGATCCAGAGGGCTAGTATTACTTAGTAAACTCTAGTAAAATTTTCAGATGAAATGGTTCCAGAAACAGAGGAGATAAATAACTATAAATGGAGAAGAAACTGGTGACAGATACGCAGGAGATGGAATCCCCTTTAATTATCTCTTTCCTCTCAAACGTGCATATATATAACATATATATGTATATCTGTCTATATGTATACATTTATGAGATAGAAAAAGAGAGTTGTCTACAGGTGGAAGGAAGCTGATGTTATAAATATATAGAAATGTGTGATGTGGAGGCCTCTACAGGCACTGGCCCACTGACGAGGGATGTAGGGAACACATATGTAAAGTGCACAGTCTATATACATACATACATATATATGGTATATTTGTGGAATATGTGTGTGTGTGAAAATGAAAGAACCTTAGGAGTGTAATCTTCCCCTGAATTCTAAGCATCATCCTTCCCCTGGCGACCATGGGAAAGCAAAGATTCAGTCCCCACCGTAGTGGGAGGTGGGGATGCTAACTCTGACTTCCAGGAATGAGCTGTGATTGTTACGAAATGCCCTCCACCTGCTAGTACTAATTCTGCATTTTCATTAAAGAAGGGGAGAAAGAGGTGAGAACAGAGGCGTGCTCCGCCCCGTTGCTCCTTGGCCCAGGATCCCCACTGAAGTCTGAGTCTCTGGCTCCATCCAGACACCAGCTAGTGCCAGTTCTCTTCTCTTGCAAGTAGTACTGGCTATCAGTTCCCAGCAGTGAGATCGTGACTCACGGCTCCCGGCTTGCAATCTCTGATTCTCAGCCTCCTGATTTTCAGAGATTCCCAGCTCCCGTTTTGCCTTTCTCGGCTTCTAATCTTCATCGAATTCTAACTACCCGCCCCTTTCTGGAAGCCCCCGGCCCCTTGCCCCCCTCTTTCCCAGTATGGATCCTGTGCTTTGCTAGACAACTGCCCTTAGTGACCATCGCTGAAGAAGGGGTAAGCAGAAGGGGATGGAGGAATGGGAAGGGGTACAGGAGGAGGTCGGAGGCGGGTAAGATCTGTGCCTGTAGGAGCTACACGCTACCAAGTGAGGCAACATCGCCCCATCTCCTGGCGCCTGGGAAGGCAGCTGAAGTGGACAGACCTCTAGCTCCCCACCTCTTTTCCTCCCCTTCCCCCCACCCACCCTTACACACATAGATACACACACACACACACACACACACATATATATATATATATATATATATACACACAGACACGCGCGCGCGAATGGGCTTTAATACTGAGGGGCGTGAGGGGGCAAGGGAAAAGAGAGTGAGCCCCGCATCCCGCCCATAAGCCCCCACCCGTACCAAAGCGCCAACAGTGTCTCGGACTTTGATATAACAACAGTAATCACGGTAACTATAACCCAGACAACGAGTGGTAGAGCAGGAGGGTGGGGGTTGGGGGGTAATGGGGAAACAGAAGAGGAATAGGGTTTGGAGGGGGAAGGGAAGAGACTCCCCTTTTTCGGCGCAGCTCCCCTCCTTCCCCAAACTTGTGGGCAATGCTGCCCCCCGCAAAGCAACCCAAAGCCCCAAAGGAAGGCTTCCAATGTCGCCCCCACCCCACCCCCATCGCCCCCTTCCAGTCTTACCTGTCCGGAAAAAAGCATCCACGTCCGAGTCCGCGGCTCCTCCTTCCTCCGCTGCCCCCTCCGGGGGGTTCATGACTGGGGAGGGGGCTCTGTGGGCAGCCCCCGGGAGGTGAAACGGAGGGCCGGCGTCTCGTCTCCTCCGTGGGGGCGGAGGCGAAGGCGGCGAAGACCCGGTGCCCAGAAGCTGAGGCGATCAGATCTTAAGGAACTGGGGTTTCGAGGCTGGCAGAAGCGGGATGGGGGCAGCGGAGCCGAAGAAAATGATGCCCAGCTTCAAGCAGAACCTCGGGGAGGTCTGGGGGAGCCTTCTGCCGGCTCCCCCATGGTAGCCCGTCCCCTCCGCCGGGCTGCTCGCCTCCTCTCTGACTCGGGGACAGGGGTACAAGATGCCTCAGCCTCCGGCTCTCCTTCTCCAGCAGCAGCAGCTGGTCCTCCTTCTCTCCCGTCTGCCTGTCTCTATTGTTCAGCCCTGCTCCGTTCTCTCCTCTTTATTTTTCCTCCTCCTCCCTCCCTCCCCTCCCTCTCCCTCTCTCCTCACTCTCTCTCAACCTCCCTCCCTCGCTCGCCTGCTCGCTCTCTAGCTCCCTCCCTCCTGCTCTGGCTGGGTCCCTCCTCCCTTCTCCCTCCTCCTCCTCCTTTCTCCCTCCTCCCTCTTCCTCCTCCTCCTCTTCCTCCTCCTCCTCCTACTGCTCCTCCTCCTGCTGCTCCTCCTCCGGCTCCTGATCTTGCTCTCTCAATTCAGTGCCAACAATGCCCCGGGCTGCTAGCTTCGAGCTGCGCCGGCCAGTGCAAGGGGTCGGGACCTCCTTGGGCCGGCTCCCTCTCGACTCCGGGAAATGCTTGCTCCTCTTTGCCCCTGCCTGCCCAGAGTCCAGCCCGGCCACCGCACCGGGAGGAGCTGCAGGAGGAATGAGACAAGAGCACAGCCCCGAGCTATTGTTTGTGTCTGTGCTAGGCCAGCTTCCTGAGCCCGGCAGGAAAAGCCCTAGTGAAGGAAGCATCCGAGTGAAGGGGGGCGGGGCACGGGCCAAGGGAGCTAGGGGGATCCCGGACCTGGGGTGCTTCTGAGTCGGGATGGGGTGGGTTGGAGGAGGGGGGAACTGTGCTGCGGTGAAAGGAAATGTATTCCTTCTTTTTCCTCCTACTTCTCGCTCTAGTCCAGGCTCTTAAAGAATATAGGGGGTGGACTACCCTCTTTTCCCGGGGTGTCACTGAATGTTAGCCTTCCCTTTAGAAGGGAACCAGAGGACTGACCTGGAGAAAGCTTATCTGAACTGTCTTCCTTTATATCTTTCCATTGCTTTACCATATCCTTTTTCCTATCTGGCACTGACTTTCTAACATCTTACTCGTCAGGCTCCTTTTTCCCCTCTTCTCCACACTATCCTTCCTCTACTTTCCTCTTCCCTGTTCCCTTCTTTCTCTTCCTTTCTTCTTCTGCATTTCACCTTTTTCTTCCCTTTCTTCTCTCTCCATGAGATTTTTCACATCGTTCCCCCTCTCCCTTATTATTCTCCCTTTCTCTCTCTCTCTCTCTCTCTCTCTCTCTCTCTCTCTCTCTCTCTCTCTCTCTCGTCTGTCTCTCTCTGTGTGTCTCTGTCTCTGTGTATCTTTGTATGTATGTTTTTCTCTTGTGTCTCTCTGTCTCTGTCTCTGACTGTCTCTGCCTCTGTCTCCATCTCTCTATCTCTTTGTCTCTGTCTCTGTCTCTGTGTGTCTCTATCTCTGTATGTGTCTCTCTGTCTCTGTCTCTGTGTATCTCTGTGTGTCTATCTCTGTGTCTCTGTATGTGTCTTTCTCTGTGTGTCTCTATCTCTGTCTCTGTCTCTCTCTTTCTGTCTCCTCCCGCCACTTTCTTTGATTCTTTTATCTCTGTCCTTTACTGTCTTCCTATCCTTTCTACCCCTTGTTACTCTGTATAAGTTTTCTCTGTCTTATCAATTCTCTTCTTCTCCCCCATCTCTATAGTGTTTGGCCTTATCTTAAATCTCTTTGTAGGTGGATAGTGTCTAACTTGGACAGCTGTCAAAACTCCCAAATCCCTGGTGGGCTTTTATGGTTTATTCCTCTTCCCTGGCATAGATGGGATCAAGTTAGGCAGAAGAAAGGAGATGTTCTCTCAAGCTGAATGTGAATTAAAGTAGGAGAGAGGGACTTGGTAGAGGAGTAAGGGGGTGGGGTGGGAGTGAAAGCAGATGCTGTCAGGGTAATTACTGAAATGATTGTACTGTGCCAATTGGTTTTTAAACAATAATTAAACAATAATTAACCAGCATTCCATTTACAGTTTGAGAGGCTTTGGGTGTCCAAACCTGAGTATTTAGAAGAAGGACCTGCCTCTATTTCACCTTACTCCTTAGATAGAGATTGACCCTTCTTTACATTTTCCCTTATTCTCTGCTGAGAATTAATGTTCCATGATCCTAAATTATGGCTCAATACTGCCTTTCAAGTGGGATCCTTAGGGTGAGTTAGGCTCAAGTCACCAACTTTGTTTCCACCTTTCCCAGGAAATCTGCAATCCTCCCTGCCACTATCCCCTGGATATACAATTGTTTCTATTCATATAGATTCTAGAACTCTGTAGGGAGAGGCATCCTGACAAGGAGAAGAAATATGTTTCAGTGGGAAAAGTCAATAAGTCAGCATTCTAGTCTCTAATAACCATGACTTCAAACAAATTATTTAACTTTTCTCAACTTCAGTCTTCTTTTCTGTAAAATGGGCATAACACTCCTTGCCCTACCTAACCCATAAGTTGTTGGGAGAACAGTGCTTTGCAATTTGAGCTCTTATTATTTTTATTTCACTGAAGGCCTGCCTGTTCAATGACACTTTCAGAATCAGTCAGGGTCTTTCCCAGTTATTATAAAGTATCCAAAGGTATGGAAATAAATTCAGATTGGTGTTCTATATCTATTACTAAATATTTCTGTTGTTGGCCCTATTCCTTAAAATGAGAAAGTAATCTAGGGAAAAAAATAACTGTATTCTCCTAAACTCTTCTCCCTGTCATTTCTGATAGGGAGAACCTCTTCAATTGCCTTCAGAAAATTATAATAAGAAGAATAGTTAGCATTTACAATAGTCCCTAAAGATTTGCAAAGTACTTTATAAATAATTCATTTTAATTTCACAATAACTTTGGGAGGTAAGAGCTATTATTGCCCTCTTCTTATAGATGAAGAACATGAGACATGGAAAAACTAAACAATGGTTTAGTAACTATATGAAGTCAGATTTGAATTCAGGTCTTCCTGACTCCTCAGCCAATACTCTATGAACTATATGCACTGTGCTACATAACTGCTAAATCTTCAAATTGAAAGAGTACTTAGACATGATTAAGTCTAACTTTCCATCTGGTACAGGAATCCCCTCTGCAGTATACCTGGACAAATGATCATTCATCCCTTGCCCCAATTTTTCCATAGAGAGAGCTAAAATATCTCTTCTTATAACTTCCATTCATTGTACCAGGTCTCATCAGTAAGACAACAAAGAATGTGTGCTCCTTCTTTCACATGTAAGAGTCCTCTATATATTTGCAGACAGCTTTTATAGCTCTCTTTAGTCTGAATATCCCCTTTTCCTCTAAACATTTCCTCTCCTAGGACATTTTAGAAGCTTCACCCTTCTGATTGCCCTTCTCTTGACATACTCCTGTTTGTCAAACCTACTATTAAATGTGGCTCCTATAAATGAACACTGAGCTTCAAAGGTGAGCTACTCATCCAGATTTAAAATTGAATTCAATTTCTTCATTCTGGAAATTATATCTTTATTGCTGTAGTCTAAGACTATTAGTATAAAAAGGAACTGTCTCACTTTTGTATTGGCATACAGTTGGTGTTTAATAAATGCTTGATTAAGCATTTAATTAAGCAATCACAATACACCATCAGCTCATATTAAGCTCTTGGCCAATTAACCCTACCAACTACTCCTACCCCACAGACTTTTTTCATGGAAAGTCCTGTCAAGCTAGGCCTCTCCTATTAAGGATGAATTTAGGCACTTAATTTTTTGAACCAGAATATAGGACTTTACATTTATCCACATTAAATTAAAATTTCAACCTTAAGAGACAATTTAATCTTGAGTCTGTCATCTATGACATGTACTATCTCTTGAAACTTTGTATCATCCATAATTTTGGTAAGCATGCCCTTAATATTTTCATCTAGGTTATTGATTTATACTATTAAAGTGGATAGTCATAGAGATCAGAGACCTGTGATATCCTAATAGAGACATCCTTCTATACCAGAATTGTCAAACGCACAGCATAGGGCCTATAAAAACTCTTGAGTGCAGCACAAACCCAATTAAAATGTAATTGAGAAATGTTTAAAAAATAAATTAAAATACAATACAACATAGTCATAGATAATATTAGTTTGTAGTTTTCTAAACCAATATGTGACCTTCAGAGATCTAATTCTATTTGAATGTGACTTCACTAATGATAGTTTATTAATCAACATTCTTTGGGTACAGTTCTTCAACCAATTGTGAATCAATCTAACTGTACCTCTTATTTCACTCATTAGTCTATTCCGAAAGATTTTGTCAAATACTTTGCTGAAATGAACATGTGCTAAATCTATAGCATTCATTTGATTTACCAACCCATGATATCAATCCTATTTTGAAAAAAAAAAAAGGAATGAGGTTTCCTTGGTTACTTGATTCTTAGAGAATCCATTTTGGCTCCCAGTGACAACCATGTTCTTTTTTAAGTATTCACAAACCACTATCTATTTAATAACTCATTTTAGAAATTTGTTGGGAATTGATATCAGGCCAATCTCTGGAAACTACTCTTTGTCCTTTTAAGAATCAGGATGCTATTTACTTATCTCCAAGTGTTCTAGTCCTTTTCCCATTCTCAGTGGTTTTTTTAATGATAATTTACACTAGTTCTGACATATATGCAAGTGTTAACCTTGGATTATGATTTATCTAGGCCTGGAGAGTCAAATTAATTTAAGGCAACTAAATGTTTCCTTACTATCTCATCCTAAAAGCAAAGCTTGTGCTAGTTTTTCCTCACTGTATCTTCACTTCTGTTGTACAGATGATAAAATTAAAGCCCAGAACAGGGCAATGATATGTTTGCTTTTACATAGTATGTTTTGGAGAAGGAAGAATCAATAAATGTTATTTGAATGAATGAATGAAACTAGGTATCCTTGTTCCCAGAATGCTATGCATTTCAGGCATATTGATCTTTATTTTCTTGTTTCCCCCTTTCCTTTATTTTTTCTTTCCTTTCCTTCTTTCTTTCATCTTTCCTCCCTACTTCCTTTCTTTCTCCCTTTTCTCTGTCCCTCTCTTCTTTTTAAAATCTTTTTCTCTTCCTCTTTTTTCTTTTTTTCCTTCTCTATCTCTTTCTTTCTTTCTCTTTTAATACTAGATCTTCCTATTTCACTCAAGTTGGAAATTCACAAGTCTGAGTTCAATACTGATCAGCACAGGAGTTTTGATGTGCTCCATTTCTTAACCTGGACTGGTTCTTCTTAGGCAGTCTAGTGACTCCTCCCACTGGTGTGAAACTTAGTGTATATACCCAATTGGTTTTAACCCTTGCTCACCTCAGAACTTCTAAACTTAAGTGATCCACCAGTTTCCACCTTCCGCAGGAATCTTGGGTATATATTGCCATGCCTGGCTGATCTTTATTTTCCTGGAACACAATAATATTTAACATAAAGGACTTTTAATATTGGCTAATTGCTTTACAAATAGTAGATCATTTGAAACCTGCAACAATCCTATATAGTATTCCTATCCACCTTTAATAAATGAGCAAACTGAGACTAAAAGACCTTAAATGATTTATTCAAAGTCATATAACTTGTAAGAATCCAACTCAGATTGAAACCAGATCTTCCCAGCTCTCGATCCAGACTGCAATCTACTATGTCATGTTGCCTTGCTACTCTCCAAAAGCAAGCATCCCTTCAGGTAAGATGGTCCAATGAAAACCAATGCAGTATTTTTGAACCGTGAACTTCACCTTTTTTGCCCAGTATCAAGCAGGTTGCATTGTGGCTAAAAACAAGAAAGAACTTCTTGTTACAGGTAGCTATTTATTCAAAATATAGAATATGAATTTTTTTAATAAATAGATTTCCCCAATGTATCCCAGAATAAAAAACAAAGAGGAAAATTTTCAATAAAACTAATCAGTGCATCAAAAGATTCTGAGATTATATGCAGTGTCCCATACCCATCATTCTCCAACTCTGGCAAAGAACTATCATTCTCCTATTTCTTTTTTGGAGCTAGCTTGATCCTTGTAATTTCATATCATCCAGTTTCAATTATTTTATTGTTATTCTTTCCTTTTACATTATTTTAGTCATTGGGTATACTTTTCTCTGTTTTGAATTCTTCATTTTGTATCAATTCATAAAAGTTTTTCTATATTTTTATGGGGATATGGGAAGACTTATAGAATGTGGTATCTTTGCCACAAAATGTAAAAATGTGCTGTCACTATCATCTTAATCATTTCTCATATCTCTACAATATTCTATTCATATATCACAATTTCTTTAATCATTTTCCCATCAATGGACATCTATCTGCTTTACTGGAATGTGGTTTTAGTGAAAGATGTGGATTTTTCCTTACCAAATTTCTTTTTTTAAAAAGTGACTCAGCCCTGTAACTTCATCAATGCAGTAAATTCCTTGATAAGGAAATTCTCTCCATCAGTGTGGATCAGCAATTACTCAATAGCCAATTTCAGAGGTAAGATGTTTTCATCCTCTTCCCAGGTCTTCTTCCTGGCTTCAAAGTCAGTTGTCTCTCTGTCTGTGTGTGTGTGTTTCTGTCTCTCTCTGTCTGTCTGTCTCTCTCTGAGTGTCTCTGTCTCTGTGTGTGTATATCTCTCTGTTCTTGTCTCTGTCTCTATCTCTCTGTCTCTTTCTCTGTATCTCTCTGTCTCTCTTTGTGTCTCTATCTCTCTCTGCATCTCTCTCTGTGTCTCTCTGTTTCTCTCTCTGCCTCTTTCTGTCTCTGCGCCTCTCCGTCTCTGTCTCTCTGTTTCTCTCTGTTGTCTCTCTCCTTTTATAAATGAGAAAACAGAGATATGGATTGGTTAAATGATTTGGCTAACGTCACATTACTTTTTAGTGGCTAAAAACCCCTTTGACTCTAGTCCTTCAAGTCAATTATTCTTTTTTCCTAATATAGAATTTATTTTTATTTTTAACTATGTAATGAGCTTTATGTGTAACTTTAAGGTTGCACTACTTGTCTATCTTCTGTTCTCTCCTCATTAGGAATGAAAGAAAAAGGATACCCTTTCCCTAACCCTTTTTTCCTCCCACTTCCTCCCCCATTATAAAAAAAAGAAAAAAAAGAGAAACAAACCCCTTATAACAAACGCATAATCAAGCCAAACAAGTTCCCACAACAGATTCAAAATTTATGTCTTGTTCTGCATCTTGATAATGAGATTCAGTGGCCTAGAGAGATAAAAGTGAATTTTCTAAAGTTAGTTGTTACTGTTTGTGCCCTACTCTTAGTCACCCCATTTGGGATATTTTTGGCAGAGACACTAGAGTAGGTTGAATTTCTTTCTCCAGTCCATTTTACAAACGGGGAAACTGTGGCAAACACAGTTAAGTGACTTGTCCAAAGTCACACAGCTAGGAAGTGTCTGAGACTGGATTTGAACTTTGGAAAAGTTTTCCTGACTTCAGGCCCAACAGTCTGTGCACTAAGGAGCTATCTAGCTAAGATATAGGACTCAAACCCAAATTCTCTGCCAAGTTCAGTATTTTTATACTATGCCAGCACTATTTCTTTTACATGCTGAATTGCTGGTAAGGCATGCAAATGAAAATGGCCAGCAGATAACTGGAAATGCAAGACTAGAGCTCGGAAGAGAGGTTGGATCTAGAAAGATATTTGGGAGACATCCCCAAAGAGGTATTAGTTGAAATCATAACCATTAACAAGATACAAAATAAAGTTTTTAAAACACACCCATCAACTTTTCTCTCTGGAAGCATACACAAGCTTTCCACTAAAATCAGCCCATTTCCCAAACAATTTTCTCACCAAAAATAGTTTCAGTTCATTCTCAGCTTCCCTGTGTCCTCTATCCTGGTTTCCCAAAGGAGATATTTTAGAGTCACCTACACAGTAACTCAAGCTTTCCTTCACTAAAAGCTGTTATTTAATCCTACTACCATAGAATGTCAGAGCCTTAGAGATTATTTTATTCAACCATCTCATTTTACAGAGGAAGAAAGTGGGATTCAGAGAATTAAAGTGACTTGCCCCCAGACATACATCTAGATTTTAAACATTTCTCAGATTTATTCCATTTCTCTGCAACCCCAGGATTACCACTAAGGCCTTCATCATCTCACTTCTAGATTATTGAAGCAGTCCCCTCACAAGGAGGAGAAAGAGGAGATATTAAAGGGATAGAGCAATGGTCAGAGATGAGGAAGAAGAAACTTCCACAGAAGGTAAACTAGAATGATCAATTGCATCAAATGCCCTAGGGAAGTCAAAGATGACAACCATGAGGAAAAGTCTTTGGGGAGTCACAAATTATCAATAACCCCATGCAAAAAAATTAATGATCTCCACTGAGGAAATATAAATTAAAACAAAGCTGAGATTCTATATCATATTAATTAAAATAGAAAAGATAAGAAAAGACCACATAATTCAATGCTGACATGATTATGGTTAAACAGGAATGCTATTTTACTACTGGTTGAGTTATAAATTGTTCTCACATTTTGGAAAAGCAATATGAAATCATACAATAAGAGCTACAAAAATGTATATGCCCATTTCAAACGACTTGGGATGGAAAATGTCATCCACATCCAGAGAGAGAACAATAGAGACTGAATATGGATCAAAGCATAATATTTTCACTTTTTGTTTGTTTCTTTCTTTCTCATGTTTTTGCCTTTTGGTCTGATTTTTCTTGTACAAGATGACATATATGGAAATATGTTTTAAATGACTGAATACGTATAACCTATAATCAGATTGCCTGCTGTCTTGGGGAGGAGGGAGGTAAGAAAGGAAGGAAGAAAAATTTGGAACACAAAGACTAAAAAAACTAATGTTGAAACCTATCTTTACATGCATTTAGAAAATAAATACTATTGGAAAAAATTTTAATTTATATGATTTTTGACCCAGGGGTCTCACAACTGAGACCATATCCCCAGATAGGAGGGAGAAAAAGACTTTTCTGTATAAAAATAGTCCTAGCAACACAATTTGTAATTTTTTTTTACTCTGGAAATAAACCAAGTGGTCATTGATTGATGAATGGCTAAATAAGTTAGGGTATGTGTTGTATTACTATGTCATATGAAATTATAAATCTGAAAAATTCTAAGAAATGAGAAGTTTTATATGAAGAAATACAAAATAGATAAAGGAAAAAAACAATTGAGTACAGTTATATAAAGAAAACAATGTACAGCCACAGATCCATTTTATATACTCAATAAAGAAGTTCAAAAAGACCAGGAAAGTAGAAATTATGAGGCCTCTACTCTGTCAAAGACTATTGATTTTAACACATCTTTTGAAGTGGAATTAATAGTAAATACTAGAAATTTATATGTACATATACAATCAATTACAACTCTAGGGGTTTGAGTCAAGTCAAAAAGCATTTATTAATGGCCTACTGTGTTCTAGGCATTAGAGATACTAAGTAAGAAAGTTCACAGTCTAATATGGGAGATACCATGCAAACAACTATGTACAATGCAAGCACATATAGGATAAATTCAATATAATCAGTAGAGGGAAGGCACCAGCATTAAGAGGAATCAGGAAAGGGTTTTTATAGAGTGGGAGAGTTTAGCTAGGACTTGAAGGAAGTCAGAGAGGCAGAAGGCAGATTTGAGGGGAGAGAACTCTAGGAATGGGGTTTTTATTTCCCTTTTTTTGGTTTTTATTTTGCCTATTCTTTGTTCATATTTTTCTTTGTTTTTGCTTATATACATATATGTATATATATATGTATATATATGCATATATGTATATATATATATATATGAATACCTGTACTTGGCAGTAGACACTAAAATAAAATTAATTTTTGAAAAAAATTTAAAACCACTCATTGATTTGGCACTTAAGTGGTCCTTAGAGATCAAGGAATCTGTTTTATTATAATGGAGGAAGTTGAAGTCAGTTTTTTGCAGGAGTGTGCTGGGGCCTACTCAAGCTAGCTTTCATTAAGTCAATTGTTAAATTTTCAGTATGAGCATTTACAGCTAGGATATCAGCAAATGCTACAGAACAAGGCTTTTTTTTTCTTATTTGTTGGTTCTCTAATGGATAAAATGTCAATAATGCAGATTAAATTTTAAAATTTGTCATACAAATATATATATGTATACACATACATATAAATCTATATCTCTTTCTCTATTTGTGGATGTGTGTGGGTGTGGGTATACGTGTACACATATTTATTTGTATGTGTATATATATATATATATGTATACACAAATATATAGGCATGCATATACATATCCTCTACCTTAATACATATATATATATGTGTGTCTATGTATACACTCTTGGAGGTGGAGGATATCTCTATATAAGTATATATTTATGTATGTATAGAGATGTATATATATATATATTACCTTTATATGTACCTGATGTATATATATATTACCTTTATATGTACCTGAAAGGTATATGTATTATATACCTTTATATGTATATATATATATTATATGTATATATATATTATATGTGTGTATTTGTGTATGTATATACATATGCATATTTATACACATATACATATCCCCCACCTCCAAGAGCCAGTTGTTAAACAGTTATCAGCAAACCACTGCATTGTAGGGAGTCAAGGCTGTCTAGTCACAGCTAATAAGTCACTGGGCAAGTCACTTAGCCCTGTTGCCTCAGTTTCCTCATCTGAAAATGAATTAGGGAAGGAAATAACAAACCACTCTAGTATCTCTGCCAAGAAAATCCAAATGGGGCCAACTGAATAACAAAAAAGTCATGAAAATTTAGGAACAATAGATTCTGGCCACTCAAGAAGTTTGGTGGTGAAAACAGAGAAATTGGTCTGGAGCTACTAAAGCTTTTTTAGAGATTTTTTTTTATTTTATGATTTAGTTGAGTCATACATGTGAAGAAAAATGGAAACAAGGCAAGGGAGAATAGGAAAGACTAATCCATTCTCATACACAAGACCCGGAAAGCTAGATTGATGTTAATATTATACTACCTGGCAACAGAAATCTCTATTTGGGTACATTATAGGAAACAGAGAGAGATTGAGGATGCAAATCCCAAATCTTGACCTGTTAGTATCAGCTCTGAACTGCGCAGGAAATTTCAAACAGAAAGTTGCTTCCTCTAATACATTATTTTCTGTTTAGTCTTATGAGAGAGACAACATGGGAAGTATACTAGCCTTTTGTAAAAATTTCCTGGGGTCCTCCACACATCTCCTCTCCTCCTACCCCATTCCCATCATATTCTTGGATGTCACAGAATTCCTACAGGAGGGAAATTATTTCTGTGGTCTAATCTCAGTTCTCCCCACTGCAATCCCAATTCGTTCCCCATCTTGTCCTTGAGGAAAACAACCTGTGGTGTCTGGTGAAACCTCTAGTGCAAAACAATGTTAACTGGTTTTAAAAAGACTTCATGCTATTAGAATGCTCTTGGTATCATCGAGTCACAAGTGTAGGCAATGGCCTGCAATAGATGGCTGTCCTTCTTATATTGGAAGACTGAATAAGGGTCAGAAGATTTAAAAAACATAGAGGCAGATGCTGAAAAATGCCCCTTTTTAGTCTCCAGTGATATTTTAGAGAAAACTCCTCCTTTTAGTCATTCTAGAAAGTCAAGTCGGCAGGAAGCCACAATAAATCCCGTCGTTAAAATGCTAAAACAGTACTTATGTTACCCAAGAAATGCCACATTGGGTCAAGCCCACAGTCCCTCTAGCTCAGTATTTAGTCTCTGATTTAGACTCACTAAGTCTAGGGGCACCAAGAGGTATGATTCAATTCAATTCAATTTGACAAACATTAATTAAGTGCTGGGTATGATTGGCTTCCCTGACGTCAACCTTAGAAGGTTGGGATATATACCCCCAAAATATCCCCAGACACTCCTAGCAGCCCCTTGTGCATCTAGCATTTACTAATTTATGTAAATCTATTTTGCTTAGAAAGAAGGGAATAAACCCAAATTGCAGAGAATTAAGAAAAGAATGGGTAGGAAAAGTGAAGACAGCAGGTTGTGAAATGTTCATTAGAGAATTCTAAACCCATTTATATTTTGAGTCTACAGATAAATATCCCATTTCCCAAATGGAAAATTTGGGTTATATTATAACCCTTTGATTCATTTTAGACCAAAAACAGAAATTGTATTTTTTCCACAGAAAACCACTGACATTTTAAAAAATTAATCAGAAGTCTCACATCATTCATCTATCCATTCATTCATTCAACAAGGATTTACAGAGGGCTTTGTATTTATAAGGCCTTATTCTGTGTGTTTTCACATAAACAAAAAGCAACTTAATCTAGATATTTTGAGAAAGGTGCAAACAAAAGAATAGAAATCTAATTATTTAAAACATAATGTTTAAATTAACAATAGGAAATGCAGTAGGAAAAAGAATATTTATGTAATGCTTTAAAACTTGTGAAACACATTGATACTTGAAAAGCATGTTTTATGTGGGTTATTCTGAAACTATTATTATCTCTATATTTCATCTAAAGAAACTGAGGCTGATTAGGATTAAGTGATTTATCCCTGAGAGATTTAAACCCAGGTCTTCTTATTTGATTTTAAATAGCACCTAGGACAGTGCTTGCTCCATAGTAGCATTTAATAAATGTTTTTGGTTGCTTAATTGATTGAAAATATGCAGCCCTCTTCAAGGTCATTCCTAAGAAACATATGTTATTAATGCCTAATAATTATACTTTAAAATAGTCATCAAACTCTGCGGTAACCCTATTCAGACAATTATCCATTTATAGGATTTATAAAAGGATTTCTAGGAATTTAATTGACTTCCTAAAATGTCCTTGTTTCAATTTTAAGTGAAAATATTTGATAGCATATGCCTGTACCTTGATTCCATATGACAACTGATAAAGAGAGAGAGAGAGAAAGCAGAGAAGAGAAAGAATAGAAGATTAGGTTCGGAGAAGGAAGAAATAAGAAAAAGCAATAGATATAGAGAAAGGAAGAAGTTAAAAATAGAAAGAAATGTGTAAAAAGAAGAGAGACAGACAGAAAGACACAGAGGCACAGAAATGCACAGAGAGACAGACACCAGAGACAGAGATAGACAAAGAGATACTGAGAGATAGAGACAGACAGACAGAGACAGAGAGAAACAAAGACAGAGACAGATAAACAGAGAGACAGAGACAGTGAGACAGAGAGACAGATGCAGAGACAGAAAGACAGATGCAGAGACAGAGACAAAGAGAGACAAAGACAGGGAGACATAAAGACAGAGACAAAGAGACAGAGGGGGATAGGGAAGGAGGGAGGAAGGAAGAAAAGGAGGAAGAGAGGGAGGAACAGAAGGAAAGAGAAGGATGCTTTCCCTTCTATGGACTATTAGCAGTGGCTATTCCTTCCTTTTCAATTCAATTTCTGTTTCCCAGTATTACCAACCCAATGCTTCTCTGTGGTATCCCAACTTTTCAATTCAATGCAATGCAACAAACATTTATTAAGCACTTACTATATGCAAGGTATAGGATACAAAGGCAAAAAATAAAAAATGGCCACCACCTTCTGGGAAGTTACATTCTATTGGGGAAAACAAGAGGGAACCAAATAAAATACATGATAATTTAAAGAAACAAATAGCAGTAACAGCCATAGTGATCAGGAAAGACTACCTGTAAGAAAGGGCACCTGAGCTCAGCCTTGAAGGAAGCTAAAAATCCTAAGAGGGGCAGCTAGATGGCACAGTAGAAAGAGCACTGGGCCTGGAGTCAGGAAGACCAGAGTTCAAATCCAATCTCAGATAGTTCCCAGCTGTGTGATCCTGAGCAAGTAACCTAAGTCTGCCTCAGTTTCCTCATCTATAAAATGAACTGGAAAAGGAAATGGCAAACTACTCCAGAATCTTTGCCAAGAAAACCCCAAATGGGGTCACAGAGTCAAATATGACTGAAAACAAGTGAGAAGAAAAGAAGTGGTAGAAAATCCTAAGCAAAGACATTGAAGCTGGAGAATGAATATTAGGTTCAGGAAGCAGCAAGTAGGCTAGTATAGTTGAGATATAAAAGGAAGATAAATAATAAAGAATAATTTTGGATAAATATGCTCGATTCAGATTGTGAAGGGTTTTAAAAGGCAAAAGACAAGTCGGTATTTTCTCATGGAGGTAATTGGGAGCCCCTGAAGATTCTTGAGCAGAGGAGTGATATGGCCAAACCTACACTTTAGAAAGATTATTTTGGTAACTGTGTGGATGATCATCTAGGGAAAAGAGAGATAAGCTACTCAATGAAATCAATTAGAAGGCTATTGCAGTAGTCCAGACAAAAGATGATAGGAACCTGAATGAGGATTTTGATCTTGTGGGTAGTGAGAAATGGAAAGACATGAGAAATTCTCCAGAGCCTGGCAACTGTGGTGAAGGGAGGAGGAAGAAGACCCCAAGATTGCCAATCTAGATGACAGGAATGATAGTGGTGCCTTAAACAGAAATGGGGACCTTTGGATGACTGGCAAATTTGGGGAGGGGACATACATAAAAATTAGTCGATGAATCACGGTATATAGCTCTTTCAGCTGTTCTTTATCCTTAGAGTTGCCTTCCAAAGCTTTGCTCTGAATGGGACAGGCATAGATCCCCAAGGGAGGAAATTATGCAGATACTCAATCCTGGCAGAGATCAGAGCAGTGTGACTGCCAAGGGCAGAGTGAAGGCAGAGAATATGGTACTCAAGACAAAACCTCTCTCCTTCATCAGTAGATGGGAGGGGGAAAGGGAAGGAAAAGGAGAAGGGAAATAACTAAACGTTAAAGTGAATTTTAGAAATACAAATGTTGTAGGGGTTTTGAGGGAGGGTTGTGCTTTTTTTTTGCCACACCTGATAAAACAGGTAGGATGAGGAAGGCTGCATCCTTAGACTGTTAGTGCTGGAATGTATCATTTTGAGGGGAAGAGGAAATGGAAGAAAATCTAAACTTGGAATTTCATTGTCTTAGGGAGCCAGTCAGGGAAGAATATCTCTAACAATACAGATCAATGACTTTACAATCTTAGAGAGCCATCTTGGACAATGAGAAATTAAACAATTAATCCAGAGTTTTTATAGCCTGTGTAAGTGAGAAACAGAGTGTGAATTCAAGTATTCCAGACTCTGAGGTAAGACTTCCATCTATTAGAGCACAGTGCATCTATAAAGACCTGAGGGAGAACTTAATCTGGCCAAGAGTGTGTTGGAACTAGTTCATATCAACTCTGTAGAGCTGGTTGTTAAATTTTCAGCGTGAGTATTTACTCCTCAGAAATTACCAATGCTATGAATCAGAGCTTGATCTATTTTGTTGATTGTCTAGACTTAAGAAAGTATTGGAAAAATAATATTATTGCAGACTAAACTTAAAAGTGTGTCATTTATACTTCTTTTCATTGAGTCTGTTATTAAACCCTTACCATGATATCCCTAAATCCAAACATTTTCTTTTACAGGTGAAGAAATTGAAATTTGAAAAAAGCTTTGATTTGAGAAGGATCTGAAGGAAAAAAAAGTTAGATTATCCTCCTTTCCTAAGAAGCTAGTATTAATTAAAGAGAGCAATTCTGACATTGCTAGAGGCTAATGGTCCAACTATGTTATTTGATACTTATTTGAGAGAATAATAGATCTTGACTAGATACTACCTAGAGCAGGACTTCTTAAACTTTTTCCACTCATGACCCCTTTTTACCCAAGAAGTTTTTACATGACCCCAGGTAAATAAATATATAAAATTGGTATGCAAATCAAACATTTACTGATAAAAAAATCATAATTTAACAACTCCTACATTCAATTATAACACACCACATGTCAAGATGTATGGATCCGTATCCCAAAGATATCATAAAAAAGGGAAAAGGACCCACATGTGTTATAGCAGGCTTTTTGTAATGGCAAGGAACTGGAAACTGAGTGGATGCCCATCAGCTGGAGAATGGCTGAATAAATTATGGTATATGAATGTTATGGAATATTATTGTTCTGTAAGAAACAACCAGCAGAATGGTTTCAGAGAAGCTAGAGAGACTTGCATGAACTGATGCTAAGTGAAATGAGTAGAACCCAGAAAACATTGTTCACAGCAACTACAAGATTATATTATGATCAATTCTTATGGACGTGGCTCTTTTTAATAATGAAGTGGATTCACTCCAATGCCAATAAACTTGTGATGGAGAGAGCCATCTGCATGCAGAGAAAGGACTATGGGGACCGAATGTAGATCAGGACATAGTAATTTTTACCTTTTATGTTGTTGAATGTTGTTTGCTTGCTTTTTGTTTTCTTTCTAATTTTTTTTCCTTTTTGATCTGATTTTTCTTATGCGTCATGATAAATGTGAAAGTGGTACTAAATGTTGTTAAGAAATTTCAGTGATGTCTGATTGTGACCCCATTTGGGGTTTTCTTGGCAAAAACATTGGAGGGGTTTGCCATTCCTTCTCCAGATCATTTTACAGGTGAGGAAACTGAGGCAAACTGGGTTAAATGATTTGCTCAGGGTCACAAAGCTAGGAAATACCTGAGGTGAGATTTGAACTCACAGAGATGAGTCTTCCTGGTTCCATACCAGACACTCTACCCACTGTGCCACCTAGCTGGCCTAGACTAGGTATAAAGTAGAATTATTCTTTTTTTTGGATGATTGGACATGATTATAATAATATCTATTTTGAGGCAGGGAGAGAGAGATAGAGACAAAGACAGAGAGACAGCAACAAAAGAGAGACAGAGACAGAGAAGCAGAGAGAGAAAGAGGGAGAGGGGAAGGGAGGAGAAGGGAAGGGAGGGAGAGAAAAAGAGAGAGGGAGAAGGAGGGAGAGGGAGGGAGAGGAAGAGGAGGGAAGGAAGGAAGGAAGGAGAGAGAGGGAGGGAGAGGTAGGAAGAGAGAGGAATTAGCAAGTGGTAAAGGAGGAATGTGAGTGGAGCATTTAAAAACCAGACTGCAGTCAGGAAACTTCCTGATTGGCTAAGGATGAGCTTGGGGCTTATATACATAGACATCTTTCTTCTGTTGCTTCCATTGGACCTTGGGGACCAGTTTATCACTCAGACCTTCTGTTTCATCATAATACACTCCAGATAACCAAAGTGTATTTCTAGGGTCTATTCCATGAACAATATATAGGAATATTAAATACATTGCAGGGAAAGGTAATGAAATTTAAGGCCAGGGGACCTTTTTACATGGACTCCCAGAAAGCTACTTTAAGTTTGAGGGTTAGTATCCATCTGAGCAAAGAAATGTACGCTATCCCACAGATTACCACATTGTTAATTGAGGTGTGTGACCAAAGATCATAGAGGGTGTAAGCTCACTTTCAGGCTTCTCAACATGCTCCTACACTATACATCCATCACTAGATCTTAAGCCATGAAGGAGCTTCTAAAAAGAGGGACTTGCCAACTCCTTACCTTATTATCCCTGAGGGCCAACTTTAGTTAGCTCTTTTGTGATATAGGTCCCACACAGAGATAGCTGCAGACTTCCCAAGTCAGGTTAGTCACTCTTGAAACATCCCCTTCTCTGCTGCTGACTCAGTTCAACCCCTATCTTAATTATGGTTCAAGACTCTTTAACTTCTATCAAAGTCTTAGATCACTATCTTGGGTTCCCTCCAAATCATCTCAGGGAACCCAGTTAGTAAAACAGCAAAGGAGCGGGGTGGAACTAGGACAAGGATATTATTTCAACCCCCATAATACCTTGAGTTGTTATGCAAATCAAACTTAGGGCAAGACAGAAAAGGGCTTGGTGAAGTGACAGATCTTTGTCCTTCTTCTCTCTCCCACTTACACAAACAAAATTACTTTACTCCCTATGGTTGAACCCAGCAATCTTCCAGGGACCAAGAGTGGCATTCTAAGGCAAGAATAAAAGGAAATCCATTAAATCAAGGGCAAGATGCCTGTCAGTCAGTTCTGAGAAAGAAATTCGTTTCCAGGAAACTACCATGATCATCTTTCCCATTCCGATTTATTGAAAGACATGGCAGCTAAGTGGTCCAGTGGATAGAGCATTGAACTTGGAATCAGGAAGTCATCTTATGAGTTCCTATCTGGTCTCAAATACTTCCTAGCTGTGTGATCCTGAACAAGTCATTTCCCCCTGTCTGCCTCAGTTTTCTCATCTGTAAAATGAGCTGGAGAAGGAAATGGTAAATCACTCTAATATCTTTGCCAAGAAAATCCCAAATGGGGTCATGAAAAGCCGGACAGGACTGAACAGCAACAACACTGAAACACAGTGGGGGACATCAGGCATATTGGGACAGGAGATACTGCAAACAAATAGGTAAGGAACAAGGAAAAACACCTGCTATAGATTTACAGCTTGAATAGGATTACCATGATCTGAAGCAAGACCCTTAGTCTCTGTAGGGATTATTTTCTATATTCTTGCAATAACTAGAGACTGGACTAGCATATTTTATCTTAGACTAGAAGGGGGAAATGACAAATGATAAACTAGCAAGTGGAAGTGGAAGCAATTTCTTCGTGATTGTCTAACAAGTACTCCTTATTATGAGAAAAGTACTTTGTAAACCATAAATTGAGCTGTGACAATGATGATCAATCATAATTATAATTTGATCATTGCCAAGTTATGCTGAACACTGAGACTGGATACCTGTATTGATTTAAATGTACAAAGTTTGTGTTCTGAGACAATTTTGTAATTCAAAATTGTAATAAAAGCTTTCTCCCCTCTTCAGCATGTAGGATTAAGGGTGATCTGTGCTGAGTTTAGAAGCATGATGGAGGTGAATAGCATGGGAGACAATCGTGATCCCAAGGTTAAATTCTAAAGACATATTGGGGGAAGGGAGGAGTTGATCTCACAAAATTGCCAACGGGGAAATGTTGGGAAAATAAGGTATCCCCATATATGCCCTATTTTGTTCATGATTTGGACAAGACTTTGTTCAATAACTTCTAAGTAACTTAGTGGATAGAGTACTGGCTTACAATTAAGAAGACTCATCTTCCTGAGTTCAAATCTGGTCTCACATGGTAGTTGTATGGCCCTGGGCAAGTTACTTAACTCAGTTTCCTCATCTATAAAAATGATCTGCAAAAGGAAATGACAAGCCCACTCCAGTATTTTTGCCAAGAAAACCCAAATAGGGTCATAACAGTTCACTAAGGTGAAGGGCAATATTATGGGCTGAAAAATCACTTAATTGAAAATCAGAGTTCTATGACCTCAGGACTCATTTCCTTATCTGCCAAATATCAGCATAAGACTAATTGTTCTTCATATTCCCTACTAATTCCGATACTTAGTCCCTTCTGGGCTTGCACCCTAACATGTCCTATTTTTCAAGATTGTTCCAATTCCCATTCTTTTAGTAAGGATATCAGAAAAAAAAAGCACTTTGATTAAACTTCAGTCAGGATTCAAGAAATGTTTCATAAATTCCTGATTATAAGCTTCTCTCCCCACTTAGAGATGAAGACTATTATTGAATATTCACTACAGTTTTGCATATTACATAATAACATTGCCTTTTTTTAAAAAGGATTGATGTTCTTTAATAGAGATAATTTGTCCAGTTGCAGAGCATAATTCAAAATGCATCCATCCTTCTTCTACCAAATCAATTAATCAGTGGATTTATCAGTATTTTTTTATTATTGTACAACATACCATAAAATGCAATTACTGATCAAATAATCCCAGTTGAATGCAATTATGCTAAATGTGCTTTGCCCAGTGATTTTACACATCAAGGAATTGGGACAATAAGCTATTACCTTCCTTTACAAAGTTTATAAAAATTGTAAACTATGCCTCATTGTGTCCCATTTGTGCTCCATTATTGAACAAGTACCCCAGCTCTTTATCCTCCTTGTTCTAGCTTCCTACTTTAACAGCTTCCATTATTTAAAAAATAATAATAATTTTTTTAAAAGGTCCTTGTATTTCAATGGCTATTGGATTAATTTGGCATTACATGAGCCCTCCCTCCATGGATACAGATTTTCCCCCATTAATGTTTACTCATCCTGCTGGAGGCTTTCCTCTAGTTCCCTTACATTGCATAGATGCCTATGCAGGATATCCATCAGAATCCCTTCCTCTCATTATAAAACCAACTCATCTTTCTGGGAGGTGTGGTTGTGAATTTCATTTATGACAACCTTGACACTTCATTCCTTGTTTACGATGTGTTGCAGCCTGCTTACACCCAGTATGTGCCTCTTCATTGCTCTTTGGGTCATCCTCTGCTTCAATTCTTCAGAGACAGTAGCATTCCATAGAACATTACCCACCAGAAGAATATTAATGTTGAAAGATGGATCTTTTTTTCAGGGACAACCTTGGGATTATTTAAAGAACTATACAGTTTCCCAAAGGTGATACAATCTATTCTCCTTTTCCTTGTCAATTCTGGACCCAATCCATTGTCCATATCCAGTGTTCATTGATGAAATATGACCTGAAGGACTAGCTTTCTGGGCAGTCCATCCAATTGCATGTCATAGTCTAGGTAATAGGTCTTCTTTATGTATTTGGATCCTCTGAGAGATTATTAATCTGATTTAAGAGGTTGTGCAATGTTCTGTTGTTTGATGCAATCACTAAGATGTCATCTGTAAAAAGGAGCATGCAGGGAAGCCCACCATCTTTAGAAAATCCCTCTTCTATTTGAACACCATCCTGGATACCTTCCATGACAGTGGTCAACAATGTTGGCAAGTGTACATCTCTATGTTCTATGTTTCAGTTGATATTCACGATCAGAGTGTGATCAATCACAATTTTCTCTGTTGTTATCTGTTTCAAGGACCCTTCTATGATTTTGACACATGCATGGGAGAAACCTTATTAGAGGAAAATCTTTCAGAAAGCCTTTTGTTCTACTGAAAAAAATGCTTTTCTGTGATTATTGATAAATAGTAAACCCAGTGGGATCTTTTATTCTCTACAGCTTTCAACAATAAGGCTGTAAAGATGTGGTCTACAGTGAAATATTCTTTCATAGCAATCAGTCCTTATTCTACCTTCATCAGAAATTGTTCAATGCCAGCAACTAGAACTACATATGACCCAAAAGGAAAGAACATGAGAAGAATATACTACACAACTTAACTAATCATTGGAACCCTTGCTAGAATTGCATGAGGTATTGATGTTCCCTCATGGCAGGGTATCCTTGTTTTATAGGAAATGTAGTAATTCTCTGGGGATAGGAGAAAGATGACAGCACTCATCAGGAACAGGGATAACTGTGCTCTGTTGCATTTGCTAAGGAGGTTAGCTTCCTAGCCCCCTTTTCTTGTTCTACATGATCTCTGCAATAAATATACTTCATGTTTAAATGCTACTAGAAGATTTGATTTGCCTACAGGAGAAAATTGAACTTAGAGCTAGAAATAAGACAGATTTTGATTTTCCCAGAGAAATTCTGGATGAAAAAAAAAAGACTGGGAGAGTATTAATTAGTTGATAAAACTCCAAGATATGCATTTGAGTCCACTGAAGCCCAGAGCTTCTTGGAACACAAGTTACAACAAATGTATGACTTACTAAGAAGGCTGAGAACATTTGGGGGGTGACCAATCAGTTCTCCTCCTCCACTACAGACAATTCGGCAGCATCTTCCCTTCCTCTCATTCTCTCTTTTACTGGAGGAAGATTTCTCCCTATGTCTTGCTAAGACCTCCTACCTTACTTAGACCCTTAATTGTATCCCTCCTGCCTCCTCCACTATTTAATTTCAGGGATCACCCCTTCTCTTTTATATACATTTCATTTCTCCATCTCTACTGGTCCTTTGCTATCACATTTACAAACACATTCAGATTTTCCTAACCTGAAGAAATTCCCTTGATCACTCTACCCCACCCAATTACAATTCCCATTTTCTCTTCCTCTTCATTGCCAAACTTCTTCAAGAAGTTCTCTGCATTAGTGCCTCTGCTTCCTCCCTAATCACTCTCTAAGGGAACCCCATGAATCCCCTTTTTATTCTCTTTCAATGGTAACACTGAGGAATATATTCTTCTTTTGGGATATGAAGTTCAACTCTGTCAGGATCTGACTGATGCCAGGAAATCTTTGGCTATTCCTTAGGGATGGAATGCAGCTCATCACAGAAAACAATACATGGAGCAGCTTGGTAAATGCCATTAAAGAATTCATGGGAAATAATAATCACTAGCATTTCTATAGCACTATAAAATTGACAAAGCGCTTTACATATATTGTCTAAATTAATCCTTGCAATGAATATTCAAGGTATTATTATCCCCATCTTACAGATGAGAAAACTGTGGCCCAAAGAGCCTAAGTCATTTGCCCATAGATACACAGTTAGGAAGCAGCGAAATCACAATTTGAACTCACATCTTCCTTACTTTAAATCCAATATGTCTTCTACTATATCACGCTGTTTCTCTGGGTGTTGGATATTTGTCACAGATTCTTTATGGGGCAAGGAGTTAGGACCCTTGATAGAGATGAAATTTGACTATTATTCATCAATCAACATTTTCCCATAGCTAACGGATTCATAGAACAACATTCTTGGGAACATTTATACCAAACTCAAGGAATTTGGCTAGGTTTTCCACAAAGTACTATAGCAGCAACTGGAAACTCACTTGACATCCTCAAACCCCACAATAGGTTCCTCCTACTTATGGTCCCTTCACAATAGCTCCCCCAAAGGATCAAGTACTTTGAGGAGACACAGAGTCCACTTGACATCATCCATGGTGATAACTAGTGTCCATCCCCATCAACCACTAAAACTGGTCTTTCAAAGGCCCTCAATGACCTCCTAATATCTCCATCCAATAACTTTCTCAGTCCTCAATATTTATTAAGCATTTGATCCTCTGGAACAGTGAGAAATGAACTGGATTTGGATTCGGATTGTTTAGATTGGAATTCTGGTTCCAATGCTTCCTATCTAAGTGACCTTGGACACTTCCATTTCTATAAGCCTCAGTTTCCCAAGTTGTACATGAAAACATTATATTTCCAGCTTAAATTCTATAATCTTCTGACCGTTTCCCACTTTTAGAGATTCCTTCCAACTTTGGTCTCTCAGATACCACACTTTCCTGGTTCTCTTCTTTCCTCTCTAATTTTTCCTTCACCATCTCCTCCACTTCTTGTCTTTTTTCCTAATAGCGAGCATTTATATGGTGCTTTAGGGTTTACAAAAGTACTTTACATGGACATTTTCTCATTTAAACCTCACAACAACCCTGTAGGGGGAGGGGCTATTACTATCACCACTTCACAGATGAAGAAACTGAGACTGAGACAGATTAACTGTCCAGACCACACAGCTAATATCTGAATCTGGATTCAAAATCAAGTCTTCCCAACTCCAAGCTCCACATTCTTTTCACTGTGCCCCCTAGAAACCTAACTGTAAACATAGATTATCTTCAAGATTTTGGGACCCTTCCATGACCTTAATCACCTTCTCATAGAAGATGACTCCCAAATCTATATCTCCAGCCCTGACTTCAGGTCTAAACTTCAAACCTTCGTTTCTAAATGCCTGTAAGATGCCCTCACCCAGATATTAAACTGAAGTGAATTGAAATGAAATTAATTGCAACTGATCCCAGAAACATTTGAATAAAAGTGATAGCAATTACAGTTATTTACTGAAAAACTTATCATTTATGTCCAATTTCCGTGCTACCAGTGTAGCATTGTTTTAGTATTAAATGTGTCTAATTAACTTTGTTGTAAGCTTTTAAAAATTTGATTTCAATGATATATCCATTCTGTCGCCTCAGTCTTCACGCTTTTGTGGCATGGATGACTAGCCACAACTTTTTGGAAATGGGAGGGAAATTGCTAGAAGTTTTCTATTTTGATGATATCCCGAGCTCATTTGGTCACACAATCAGCACTACTTCCTAGGGATAATGAGTTCCATAAGATTATTCCCCACTGCATCAAGTCAAACTTTCCTAAATCCTCTCTTTTAAGCAGGGTCAGGCATAGGAAAAAATATAAATAAAGGATGTTTTTCATAGCTCCCACCCTTGCAGTGGTCTTTCTTCCCTTCCACGTACCTCCCTTTCTTAGACACTCTCCTAAGCCTTCCTCTGCAGTGCCCCAAATTCTTGAGAAATTGCCCTAAATTTATGACATTTCCCTTACCAAAACTAACCAGTACTGGGGCCTATCCCTTTAGGTATTTGCGTCTGACTCTAAGGGGACAGCTCAGATTCTGATCCACCTTCATTGTTTATGGTGCTCCCAGAGATAATACAGATACTCGTGTCTGGAAGGAGGAACTGTAGGGATTTCAGACTATTTTGTCTCCCCGGACAAGTCTCCGAATCCTGGCTTGGTTGAGCCGGAGGGGTTCGTGTCACTACGGCAGAGAGAGTCCATACGGTGGAAGCAAATTGCCTGTGCCCACCCGCCTCAGCCGGACGCTCGATTCCGACCTTGGCTTTGGACGTGACGTCCCACCCCGGCTCTCTGTGAGTCAAGTTTTCAACACCCCCGGTGAAACATCTGTTTGGGCTCTGGCCTGAGACTTCCTGAACTCCTAAGTGTTTTCCAGATAGCCGGACGTGCTTCCCTCTATTCTTGATTTGCTCATTTCCCAGCACTATCTCCCACGTCCTCCTGACTGTGTTGATTTTACATTTCCTCTTGTCCTTCTGCACTGTCCTCTGACTTCCAGGAACCGATCCCAACCTGAGCTCTTCCTTTAGCCAAGGTAAATCAGCCCAGCCATCCTTCCTCCCAATTACGGGGGCTAAAGCTTGCATTTGCCTAGAATTTAGCTGCCATCTAGTGGTAAAATGAGGCACAACCCGATCGATGCATTGGGAATACTGACTCCATGTCACAAACTTTTATTGAGTACCTACTACGTGCAAGGGGCAGCTACTTTACTCAGCGGATGGAGTGCCAGACCTGGACTTAGAAGGGCTCATCTCCCTGAGTTCAAATCTGGCCTCAGACACTTCCTATGGTCAAGTCATTTAACCCTGCCTGCCTCAGTTTCCTCATCTGAAAAATGAACTGGAGAAGAAAATGGCAAATCACTCTAAAATATTTGCCTTAAAGAGTCAGACATGGGGAAGTAGATGGCACAATAGATAAAATACCAGTCCTGAAGTTAGGAGGATCTGAGTTCAAATCCAACTTCAGACATTTAATATTATCTCTGTGATCCTGGGCAAGTCACTAAACCCCAATTGCCTCACCAAAAAAAAAAAAAAAAAAAAAAAGTAGACATGATTGAAAAAGCAAATGACTAAAAAATAAAACACTATGTGCAAGATACTATACCACTCAAAAAAAGTAATCATTTTTACATTCTAGAAGCAATGTAATTTATAGAATTTAACCCCCCTATCCCCTCAACTATCTCTTTCTGAACTGAAGCTAGAAGGCATAATGGATAATTGAACACCAGGCCTTCAGTCAGGAAAAGCTGAGTTCAAAACCAGTCTGAGATACTGGCTCTATAATTTTGAGAAAATCACTTACCCTCTGGCTCTGAATCCTTAGCAGTAAAATAGGTCCCAGCCCAAGTCCCACTTGGTCATTGTTTGGTCCCTGATTGGCTCAGAGTGAATGGAAATAGCAATTGTTTCTGTTTTAGCCAGAAATCCCTCCCAGACTGGATTTTTTTTTTTTTTACTACATAAACAAGGCCATTTTTGGCTTCATTTTTTACCTAGCCTTAACCACTGAAAGGGCATAGCCTCAGTCAAACTGACATCCAGGAAAGATCTTAGCTTAAAAAGGCCAAGATCTCCCACTGTAGCCAGGTCCATTTCCAATTGTCCTGCGCTATATTTGGCCCCTGGACTCAGATGGCTCTGGAGGGGAACGTGAGGCAGGTGACCTTGCATAATCCTCCCTGACTTAAATCCAATTTATTAATAGTAATAGTATCATTTCCCTGTAGTCTTGGTCCTCTTTGAGAACAAAGAACACAACTACTACAGGATGGCAATAATAAATGCACTTATCTCACAGAGGTGCTGGGAAGATAAAATAAAGTAATATTTGCAAAACCTTTTACAAATCTCAAACTACCATGTTATAAGAAAATTCTTTCATCCCTCTGATCATTTTAATTGCCCTTTGTTAAACCTAAACTGTTATGTTTTTGTTTGTACATGCAGTTTTCCATTTGTAGAGGAAATCCTGATTGTTATTAGAAGAACTGGTACTTTTCTTAAATTTTCAGTCAATATTTATTGATCACTCATTATATTTAAGAAACTTTGCAGAGACCTATATGGTATGAAGATCAATATTGTTTCTGAATATACAATCCTACAACATGTCTAAATTTAATTGTTTTATTTAATACATTTGTCAGTCATGTTAATATTATTCTGTAGACAACTAATTAATGAATATAAGCAATAACAAACCAAATGACCTTATTTCTCTAACTGATTAAACTTTTAGATAGACTTTTAACATACATTATTTCCATATGGTCATTCACCTCATTATCTTGGACATATTTCAAAGTATACTATTTAATGCTATTTTCATAAAGACCTCTAGCAAAAAGAAATAAAATTTTCCTGAGCCCACTGTCTGTGCAAAGCACATGAATATTTACTTCTTCATTAACCAAGACCCACATGTTTTAGTGAAAGCTACAAACCTCTGATAAATCATAGTAACACAGAAGACACAAATTTCAAATGATGGTGTGAGAGGGCGAGAGGGGAATCACTGCATTTTTTATGGCTCACAAAGGCATACACATGCCTCATCCCACGTATAGGGACTGTGCTCTTGAGAATAGTGGATCTCACTTATTGCAATCATATTTCTCTGTAACTTCTATACACACACCAAATTTCATTGAAATATCTTTAAAATTTCAAGAAATTTTCCTGTTGGAAGACACCAATCAAATCAGGCGATTGAAAAGTATTTATTATTGGGGTGATTAAATGACACAGTGAATATTCTGCCAGGCCTGGAATCAGGGAGACATGAATTCAAATATTGCCTCAGATACTTACTCGCTGACTTACCCTAGGCTAGTGGCTTAACCCTTGTTTGCTTCAGTTTTCTTTTTTTAACAATACCTTTTTGTTTTCAAAATACATGCAAAGATAGTTTTCAACATTCACCCTTGCAAGTGCCAAATTTTTCTCTCTCCCTTCCCCCTCATCCCCTCCCCTAGATAGCAAGTGATCCAATATATGTTAAACATGAACAATTCTTCTATACATATTTCCACAATAAGGCTGAACAAAAAAAAATCAGATCAAAAAGGAAAAAAATGAGAAAAAAAAACAAAAACCAAGCTAAACAAAAAAGATGGGAAAACTATGTTGTGATCCACACTCAATTCCCACAGTCCTCTCTCTGGGTGCAGATGGTTCTCTCCATCCCAAATCTATTAGAATTGACCTGAATCACTTCATTGTTGAAGAGAGCCATGTCCATCAGAAATGATCATTGTATAGTTTTGTTGCTGTGTATAATGATCTTCTGGTTCTGCTTATTTCACTCAGCATCAGTTCATGTAAGTCTCTCCAGACCTCTCTGAAATCATCCTGCTGGTTGTTTCTTACAGAACAATAATATTCCATGACATTCATATACCACAATTTATTCAGCCATTCTCCAACTGATGGGCATCCATTCAGCTTCCAGTTCCTTGCCACTATAAAAAATTGCCTCAGTTTTCTTAGGTATAAAATGGAGATAATGAATTAATATTTGTAAAGGGCTTAGCAAAGTGTCTGGCACATAGTAAGCACTATATAAATATTATCATTACTAAATGCTTTTTATGTGTCAGATATTGTCTTAGGCACTGTGGATGATGGACAAAAAGAAAGCAAAAAACCCAGTCCTTGCTTATATTCCAATGGAGGAAACATACAGGACATCTTCAGAGTAATTATTTTTTCAGTCATATCCAACTCTTCAGTCCCCCATTTGACTGGATATAGTTTGGATATATGGATACTGGAATAGTTTGCCATTTTCTTTTCCAGCTCATTTTACAAGTGAGGAAACTGAAGCAGACAGCGTTAAGTGACTTGTTCAAGGTCACATAGCTAGTAAGTGTCTAAGGCCAGATTTGAACTCAGAAAAGTGAGTCTTCTCAATCAGGCACTGCCAGGGAACAAGGAAAGACATCTAGCAGAAAGTAAGGCATTATGCTAGTCTTGAGAGAAGTCAAGAACGCTGAAAAATAGACATAAGGAAGGATAACATTCTGGATATGGGGACCACCCAGTACAAAGGGCCTAGAGACGTGAGGTACAAAAGTAACCAAATATGAAGGGATGTACAGTGTGTTTAGGGGAGTAATATTTAAGAAGAATGGAAATATAGAAAGAGATCAGCATCTTCTTAATGGAGCACCAAATCATAAACTGAAGCAAATGTATATACTCTGGTAATGAGTTTATTCATCAAAATCAGTTTAAATCTCATTAAAGATTTTGTCTAACGGAGAGACCAATGCAAAATTCCAAGCAGTTAGGACAAAACAAAACATCCTCCACCTCTCCTTTCAGTCAACAAGAATACGATGGTGTTTCCTGTTTTGTCTTTAATATCTATGTAGGAAATCATTCCATCTCATTAAGTCAGCCTGAAACTTTCAGGATTCTGCAGAAACCAGACAGCAAAAAGTACTCAAAATAACCCACTCCTTGAAAAAAATATTTTCTAGCAGCCTCTCACTCATCCCTTTCTAATCTCTCATCTGTCTTTATCCTCCCATCTTTTAATTAAACATGCATGGGGGGAAGTGTGGGGATCCTAAGTGACCTTTATCACTTGTTTATTTCTTTGTCTCTGTTTCCTGAATCTTATAGTTTTGTAGTACATCCTGTCTCCCACTGTGGTTAGGAACTAGAAGAGGTTCTACTCTGACAGATAGAAATTGCCCCAGATTTTCTTACCATGTTATAGGTCTCTGTACCCTCCCCCCAAAATGGTTATGGGGCAATCCTATCATAGCCAAAGGCTGCCACAGATAATCCTTAAGAATTTGAGTTCCTTAGAACTAGAGCTCCAGGATTGAATAAGGAGATTTAGTTGTCTCATGTGGCTTTTCTCATCCAAATCCAGATATCATTTCAGAGCAAACCAGTGAGGAGGAGCTCAAACTGAGCCTGTAAAGCATCACGTTGATTAAAACTGTTTCTGAGCAATTGACCAATTTTTAACATTAATTGATTTGGACAATGCTCCAAGAATAGAAGAACAACTTTATTAATTGCATTTCTGTTTACACTTCTATTTAACATAGGATATAAACTTAGAGCTGAAAGGGACCCTTGAGACCATGAAGTCTAAAACACCAAAAAGTTAAATTGAGCAGGGTCGCATAGCAAGTAAGTGTCTAAGGCTGATTTGACCACAGATCTTTTTAACTGAAAGTTCAGCTTTTTACCCACTAAACCCCTTGTATTTGTTTTTTTCTTTTTAAATTCAAAATTGTATTTTATTTTCAGTTCCAAATTCTCCCCCTCTCTTTTCCTTACCCCCTGCCCTTTGAGAAAGCAATAAATGATAATAGTAATAGCCATTAAAAATATGTATTTAAAAAATTAAAAATAAATTTTCTCATTAGCCATGTTCCAAAAGAAAAAAAGAGCTAGAAGAAAATATGTTTCAATTTGTACTCTTGAGTTCATCAGTTCCCTTTGCTGAAATAGATAACATGTTTTATCATAAATCCTTTGGAATTGCAGTCCACTTTCACTAAACCAGGAATGTGTGATTTACTTTTTCCAGAAACCTTCATGACTTTTTGTTTTGCATGGATTTCTGACTATCCTCCTTTGCCTTTCCTGGCACTAAGAATAATAATTTTCTAATAATAATGTATAATCCTTAAAATGGGTCTTATGTGAGAAAGTCAAGAGGTGAAGTCAAGAAAACCAGCTAAAATGGACCAAATACAAAAAGATGTCCATGATAGGAGTGATATACTTTTAAAGACACTTAGGGATTGCTTTTTGTTCACTGTCTTCTTTATGTAATCATATTCTATTATAAACTTTATAACCATCACCCAAATCGAGCATTTAAATAAACCAGTCAAATTAAAATGTCAAATAATCACATAAATGCCAAATGATATATGGAATTACAAATTAAGAGTTTTCAAAAAAAATGGGTAAAACTTTAACAAATAAATACAGAATTTTATTTGCTGTGATATCTCCTTCATATGTGTGCATTGTCACATTTTGTTCTTGCTATTTGGTGTGTATGTGTGTATAGGTGTGTGTTATCACATTTTATTGTTCTGCTATCTGTTATTCTGGTCATAAGTCTGTATATTGTTACAATTCTGAGCATTGCTTTACATTTTTCCATAGTTCTTTATATTATCATTTTCAAAATAATGGCTTGTCCCCTAATATTTTATTTTTGTTGTATTAATTCATTTTTATTTTCATTTCTTAATAATGAAGACCTATTTTCATCATTGGATCTGGTCTTATTGAAAAAACGCAACTGCCTAATACACTGACCATGACAAACAGAATATTTGGAATTCCTCATCTTCCATTCCATTCGTCTGCTCCTTGTGAATAAGACAGTATGATCCAATCAATAGCAGCCAACTGGAATCATTGCATTTAATCTGAGTTTTGGTATCTGTTAATGTTGTCTTTATGTTATTGTGGTGCTTGAATAAAATGTTCTCCTGCTTTTATTTTCTTCATTTTGTATCAGTTCATATATGTCTTACTATATTCCTTTGAATTCCTCACATAGGTAGTTCCTTGGAATAGAATAACATATATTAGAGTAATTTAAATATTGAAATTTGTTTGTCTATTTCACAATTGATACTTTGTTTCAGATTTTTATTGCTATCAAGAGTTCTCTTAGGAATATTTTAATACAAATAGTACTTTCCCTACTCCTCTGACTTCCCATAATCAGATCAATGAATATAAGCAGTTTTGTAATTTTTCTTACATAATTGACAAATAGTTTACAGAATGATTAGTCCCCATCAACAGTATTTCCTATGTTTATCTCCTATAGCCCTTTCAATATTTGTGTTATCTTCTTTGCTAATTTGATAAGCGTGAGGTGATTCCTTAAAAGTGTTTAAATTCACAATTCTCTTATAATTATTGATTTGAAATATTTTTCACATGCTGTCTTTTGAAAACTTTTCATATCTTTTGACCACTTTTTCTAATGGTGAATTGTTCTTAGTTTTACATACAATTATATTAATTTCTTGTAAATTTTCAATATCAAATTTTTATCAGACATGTTTGATGAGATTTTTTCAATTTTGCCTTCTCTCATTATCCTAGGTAAACTGATTTTTCATGCAAAAAGTTTAAAAATTTTAAATAATCAAAATTTTATTTTTTGTCATTTTTTATCTCCCTCCTTATGAATTGCCTCTTACCCATAATTCTGCATACCTGCTCATTCTTGATTCAATAAGATTCCAACACTTTGATACATCATAATTTATTTGGTCATTTTCCAATCAGTGGACATATGGGTTGTTTCCAAATCCATGCTGTTACAATAAAATTGCTATGAATATTTTTGTATAGTTAGGATTTTTCCCCTCATGTTTCACAAGATCCTTAGACTATAGACTGTTGTAGCAGGATCACTGGGCCAAGTTTGATCATTGAAGCTATATATTTCCAGTTCTCTTTCCCAAAAGATTACACAAATTCATAGTTGTGCCGATGGTGTAACAGTGTGTATGTCTACTTAAAGATTATCACGTTTATTTGGACCTGCTCATTGAGCAGGGTTATGGTGCTGGAGTTTGGGGGAGGGGATGGAGGTTCTGGATTTTATGATATAAGGAATTCCTTTGGGGGAATTTGTCTTTCAATACATCTTGGTAATTATTCTACAATTTATAATTTCAAAGAGTTGCCCAAATCTCTGGGAGGTTAAATGACTTACCCAGAGTCCTCCAGTCAGTATCTTTCAGAAGCAATATTTGAAACCATGTCTTTCTAATTCTAAGGCTGGCTTTCTATCTACAATACCATGTTACCTTTCATAGTACATTTTTGCCCAAAAATATTAAATGACCCAGAGGAAGATCTCCAATGCATTCAATGAAAGCTTTATCAAAAGAAAAAAAGCTATGGAAAAAAAACTACTTGATATGGGAGAAAACAGGGAAGAGTTGCTTCCAAGCTAATGGAGAAAGTATCCACTCTGATAAGATCATGGATCCAGCTAAGTATCAAATATTATCATCATTACCATAATTATTGTTTATTTATTGTGTATTATTATTTATAATTTAATTAATAATATTATTTATAGTTTCAAGCTATGGTCTAGAACCCTAAGATCTATATATTCAACTACCCAGTTCAATACTAGAAATCATTCTTTTACCCTTACTATAATTGCTCAGTCTTACTTCAAATCATAGTTATTACACACACACACACACACACACACACACACAAACACACACACACACATGGTTTCCCAAAAGTCTTAATTTCTGAAGTTATAGAATGGCAAGGCAGTAATCACATTTTATTAAGACACAAAGGGTATAGGAACACAGAAAGGGTATAGGAACACAGAAAGCACAAGGACAAATGGCAAAGGGGGGTTAAGAGGCAGGCTACATGGGGTTGGAAGATGGGATGGTGAAGGGAAGTAGGCAACTACAGGGAAGAGGATGGAGAAGGGAAGAGTAACCATGGGTTCGAGTTGGAAGTACTCCACAGCATGGACCGATAGAGATGGAATAGGATTTAGGAGGCAGAAGGTTGAGATCTCAAAGTGCTACCTTGGGGTTAGTTCATTAACACATCCAAATGATCAAACTTGTTGGTAAAACTTTATTGATAACATACATCTCAGAGTTGTCAGCACCATTTAGTGTTCTGTTGGTTTTATAGTGAATATCTGGAACTTCTCTGAGATTTATATAAGACCAAAAAGCCATGACAGCAAAGCCTAGATGGCTTCCCCTGATTCAGAACATATTACCAGAATGGGATTTTTGGTGAATATATACTATAATTTGTAAATTATGCTCCTTTGATTTTTGGGACAGTTTGTATAGGGCTTCTAGGTTGCTCCTTCTCAATCTTACTTCCTGCTAGTGCTACTTCACACTGGCTACTTATAAACTAACTAGAAAAGAGTGGCCAGGGATACTAGAACAAGATACAATTTTAACACACAGTTTTACCTTAAAATAGCACTAAGATTTTTGGAACATCCTTGTCATAGTTTTCGTAAATTCTTTAATATACATCACTTCATTTCATTTCCTTAACAACTTTAAGAAGCAAAAGGGAGAGGTAATATTTTCTAAAATTTTACAGGTGAGATAATAAGAGTCAGCAAAGTCAAATAATTTTCCTGATGTCATACAATGAGCAGGTAGCATATAAAGGAGTAAAACTCAGACCTCCCAATTTTTAGTCCAATACTTCTTCTACTATGCCATTTGTCTTAGGGACTCCATCCTGCCTGGTTGCCAGGAGTCTAAATTCCCAGGTCCCTGTAAGGCTGCCTTCTCAATGGCTCTATGAAGTAGGGAGGTAGCAGTGGAATAATTTATTGTACAAATTCTGAGACTGGGACCCTCAGAGGGACAGGGACTTTTTTCATGGCTCAAGACCAATCAGACTTGGCAGGACTTGTGGGGTGTGCTTTCCCATCCCTAACACCCCTCCTTTCTTCTGTCTGATAATCTTTTAAAAGATTTTCATTCTACAGTTACAGCTGTGGAAGAACAATAAAATGACTTCACCTTACTTACCCTAAGATATAAATTTACCGATATCAGATAGGAATTTTGATATGCTGGAAGAGAAGGTGAGAGAAAAACCACTGGATTCCTAAAGTTTGAAGTAAGGACAGGAAAGAGGCTTCTCCTGGTAGAATTGGGGAGGGGAGAAGGGAAGGTTTAAATGCAAACTTCCTCATAGTTTTGTCTAAGACAGACCTTTCTCATAGCAACCAAGAGTGGATATAGAACTAAGGCCTTATTTTACTGTACTATAATTTTAAAATTAGCTTAATACATTTACCATCTTTCAAAACAAAAAGAAGCTAATTTTAATAGTCCTCAAAGTGGGATTTTTCAGGGGAGTTTATCTACAAACCAAAACAAAAGCTCAATTTTCATGAAACTTGTCATGGCAGATAAAACCACTATGACCTAGAGATGTACTTTGAAGACTCATGCCTCAGATAAGTTGGGAAATCTGCTATTTGTAACTCAGTCTTAATGTTCTTATCACTGAGTCATAGTCCTGGGGGATACAGAGCTCTACAGTTTTACTGTCTAACACAGCCATTAGCACTGTTGTTATGCTGAGATTTTAGAAGACAGTAAAATCAGAACACTAAATATTAAAACTAAACAGCATCTTCAAAAGTGTTTTATCCAGCATTTTAGGTGAAAAAACTAAGGCAAATGCAATTACTCAACATATAAATGGCCAAAAGTGGTAGACAAGTAGTTTTCAAAGGAAGATATTCAAGCTATCAACAATCAGATTTTTTAAATGCTCTAAAACACTAGACATTTTGTATAATGTCTCACCTCTTTATTTTTTTTATTAAAGTTTTTTATTTGCAAAACAGATGTATGGGTAATTTTTCATCATTGACCCTTGCAAAGCTTTCTGTTACAAATTTTTCCCTCCTTCCCCCCACCTCCTCCCCTAGATGGCAGGAAGTCTAATACGTGTTAATTATGTTAAAATACTCGACAAATCAAATATGGGTATACATATTTATACAGTTATCTTGCTGTTCAAGAAAAATTGGATGTATAAGAAAAAAAATCTGAGAAGGAAAACATAATGCAAGCAAACATCAATACAAAGCGAAAACACTAATAAATTAGAGAAATTCCAATTAAAGAAACTTGGAGGTTCTACCTCATACATATCAGATTGACAAAGATGACCATAGAGGAAAATGACATATTCTGGAGGCACTATAGGAAAACAGTTACATTCATGCACTATTGGTGGAGCTGTGAATTGGTCCAACCATAATAGAAAGAAATTTGGAGCCATGCCCAGAAAGTTACAAAACTATGCACATCCTTTGACCTGGCTATACTACTATTAGATCTCTACCTTAAAGCAATCAAAGAAAGAGAAAAAGAACCTATAATGTACAAAAATATTTCTGGCAGTTCTTTTTGTGGTAGCCAAAAATTGAGAATGGCTAAACTAATTGTGGTATAGAAATATAACACAATATTATTGTTCCATAAGAAATGATGAAATGGAAAATTTTCTAGGTAACTGGAAAGACCTTGTACTAATTCAGAGAAAATTATGTAGAAGTAGAACAGTCTATTATAGAGGAAAGACAATTTTGAAAGAATTCTGATCAACGCAATGATAAATCAAGTTATGTCTTTCCATGTCTATTTGAAGTCATCTGTTTCTTAATTTCTTACAACACAATAGTATTCTGTTACACATATATACCACAGTTTATTCACTCATTCCTAAATTGGTAGGTATCACTTTAATCACTCATTCCTAAATTCTCAATCACTTTAATATCCAATCTTTTTGCTACCACAAAAGTACCTACTATAAATATTTTTGTATAAATAGTATCTTTTTATTTCTTTGATTTATTTTGGGTACTGACCTATTGATGTTATAGCTGATCAAAGGACATACTTTGCTTATTAACTTTTATGATTAAGTCTAAATTGTTTTCAGGTCCCCTAAAAGTATATTATTGGTGTGCCTATTTTCCCAAAATCCCTGCAACATTAATCCTTTGTTGTCATCCTTGTCAATTTGATAAGTATGGAAAATAGTTTAAAAGGAGAGGGGGTGCTACAGATATATAATGTTATATGCACTTTCAGATGAAGATCCTGTAATATTAGTTTTAAAGCTTAGATGTTTTACTTTACTATATTCTATGCATGTTTATAAAGTTAAAAAAATCATTGAATCATTTTAATGAAAAATCAGGAATCCAAAAGAATGAATATGAAATGTACCACTCATCTCCTGACATAGAGGTAATTAACTTAAAATGCATAGAGAGACATACATTATCAGACATAGCTAATGGGGGAATTTGTTTTGCCAGACTATGTAGATATGAACTGAGGGATTTGTTTTTAAGGGAGTTTTTTCTGAGTGAACAATGGGAGTGGGGTAGAGGGAGGGACAGATTTAAAAACAAAACTTGTTATTTGTTAGTCAGTTCAATGAGAAGAAGAAAATGGAGGAGGAAGAAAAGGAGGGAAAAAAAGGAAGAGAAAACTAAAAAAGGAGAAGCAGGAGCAAGAGGAAGAAGAGATGATAGAAGTGGATGAAGAGGAGGAAGAGGAAGGAGGAGGAGGAGGACGAGAACAGCAAGAACAAAAAGTAGAAAGATGAAAAACAAAGATAAATAAAGGAGGAGGAGAAGAAAGCAGCTAAGACCCAAAGAAGTCAAGGGCACACAGATAGTGCATAGCAGAGATATGATCAGAACCCAGATCTCAGGGTGCTCTCTCCATTCTTTGCACAGTATCAGACTGCATCTCTCAAGCAAGGGCAGGGGCTGGCTCTTGGGAAAATGCCGATTTTATGCAAGCTGGGCTGGTCTTTTCAAGGCCTAAGAAGGTTGTTTGTCTTCCCTGCTACTTAAGGTATAAAAGGTCCAATGTGTGTGGAACTGGAACTAGAGGTTTTAGCAGAATTCCCACTGCCCCACCAGAATGCATTTTTGATTGTAATGGTTGGTTGCCATGGAGAATGTGGAGGTGGAGGGGAGTAGCTCTGTTTTTTAACCTTAATAATTATATACTTTTCGTCCTTTGCCACAAATAAAGTTGCTTTTATCATTTGTATGGTCCACAGGTGCCTTTGTACATAATAAACCTGAGATTGAATCCCTGGTCTGGCCTGAGTTAGATCTGACTTCTAAAATACCTTTTAAGGAAGGAACATTTGGATGTAAACATTAGACACTTTAATGATGAAGTTAGAGAAGACCTCTAATCTAGTAGCTAGGTGCTACTACTATTACAAGGTAATTTTTTTTCTGACTCTCATCTGTCCCATTCCTCGGATTCTACCTTCCCTTGTATAACAGTACAGGAGAGACAATGAGGGATAAAAAGACCGACATATTGTTCATCAGAAAACCCTTCAGCAAGTTACTCAACCACTCACTCTGTTCCTCAGTTTCTTCATCTATTAAATGGAGACAATAATATCTGTGGTATCTCTCTCACTTGGTTGTTGTGGGGAAAGCACTTTTTAAACCTTAAAACATTACATAAATATGAATGATTATTACAGAATCTCTATCATAAAGCTGTGCAAAAGGCATCTAGATGGCATAGCAAATAAAGCACTGGTCTTGGCGTCAGGAAAACCTGAGTTAGAAGCCTGACTCAAACACTTGTTACATGACTCTTGACAAGATTGAAAGTACTCTCAGCCTCAGTTTCCTCATTTGTAAAACAGGAATAACATCTAGGGTTATTGTGATCATCAAGAGAAGATAACATATGTAAGGCACTTTATAAACCTTAAAATTATATATAAATGCAAGATAGCTAATTATATTATTAATTATAAGTTCTTTATCTACCCAGTGTTCAATTCTGGTAACTGTACTTTGTACCCTGTTACCCAGAATCCCTATGCTCTGGATTTACAAACCAAATTCAAAAGAGAGTTAGTTTCCAAATAATTATCTCTTCGATTGTTTTTGCTGCCTCTGGGAGGTCTCAGATCATATAGCTCAAATGTTACTCATCACCAGGTCCCCACAGATTGAATTAAAAACTCTCCAGATTCTGTACAAGATCTCAAGACAATATGCACAAATTTTTCACAAGGCATCCTTTATTATAGTCCACACACACAAATACACAGAAAACACATAGCACCACATAAAAACTTATACAATTTCCCTTTTCTGATAAATCCCATCTTCTTCCAGAGTTCTAAAGTCCTCCATACTTATGGTACCATTCTGTGTTATGAACTCTCCTTATAAGGGAAACAAAATTGGGGATTCTAGGTGGGGCAATCTCCCTCCACAGCATTCCAGTGAATCCTCTCACCCCAGATTCACATATATATGTTCAGTTTTATGATTCTATTGTAAAGTGATTAAATCCCTTCTTGGAATGAAGTGAACTTAGAATTGCTACAGAAGGAACCCCCTCTTTCACTGGATCTATATTACCCATATAACTCATTGTGATAACAGAGAGTAGTGGGTGAATAGTGAAAATTATGTAGAAAGAAGAGGAGGAAGAGGAGAAGGAGGAAAAGAAGAAAGGAAGGAAGGAAGGAAGGAGGAAAGGAAAGGAGGGAAGGAAGAGGAAGGGAGGGAGGGAGGAAGGAAGGAAGGAAGGAAGGAAGGAAGGAAGGAAGGAAGGAAGGAAGGAAGGAAGGAAGGAAGGAAGGAAGGAAGGAAGGAGAGAGGGAGAGAAAGAAGAGAGAGGGAAGGAAGGAAGAAAGGAAGGAAGAAAGGAAGGAAGGAAGGAAGGAAGGAAGGAAGGAAGGAAGGAAGGAAGGAAGGAAGGAAGGAAGGAAGGAAGGAAGGAAGGAAGGAGAAGGAGAGAAAGAAGAGAGAGGGAAGGAAGGAATGAAGGAAAGAAGGAAGAAAGAAAAAAGAAAGAAAAAGGAAGAAAGAAAGGAAGGAAAGAAAGAAAGAAAGAAAGAAAGAAAGAAAGAAAGAAAGGAAGGAAGGAAGGAAGGAAGGAAGGAAGGAAGGAAGGAAGGAAGGAAGGAAGGAAGGAAGGAAGGAAGGAAGGAAGGAAGAGGAAGAAAGAAAGGAAGGAAGGAAGGAAGAAAAAAGGAAGAAAGAAAGGAAGGAAGGAAGAAAAAAGGAAGAAAGAAAGGAAGAAAGGAAGGAAGGAAGGAAGAAAAAAGAGGGAAGGAAGGAAGGCAGGAAGGCAGGCAGGAAAGAAGACCAATGGAATATTTTTAAATACACAAAAAAGAATAAAAGGGAATTCAAAAGGTCAAGCAAGTCAATGTTAATGCAATCGTGTTAGAGTTAATATATATATATATACTTCTAAAATTAATGTGTAGTATGGTATTATGATCTCACATGTAATTTTTTATTCTGATTTTATTTATACATGAAAATTTACATGTTTGTTGATTGTATAACTCATAGTTGTTTTTTTAAAAGAATTTTTTTAAAAAGCAGCTAAAATCCAGGTGTTTTGCTCCCCATCACATCTCTCGCCTCTGCTGCTTCTCTACATTCAGAGCCATTTACACAATCTTCCTCCCCTTTTCAAGAGATTAACACTGCTCATGGTGGTACCTTGTCTTCTAGGAGGATGTATTCTGGGACTCTTAAACTTGGGGTTGTTAGTGAGATGGCTCAGAGGAGGCTGTTTATTTCCTCAAGGAAAAAGGAATGCTAGGTAATAAAGAATCATAAAATGATTATTCAAAATTTCACTTACTCTACTAGTATTATCAGTTGCAAGACTAATATTCAAGCCTCATTGGGACATTGGCAAACACTTCATTGTCGGGGCTGCTATTCTATTATTTTACATTTCATTTCCACTGAACACAGTCTATTCACACTAAACGTATGCTTTCTTTTAGGTGGTCTCTGTGAAAATAATACTTTTCATTTTCAGCCTGTCTTTTTCTTCTGCTGTTGCTGCTACAATTTCTCCAATAGCCAAATACCATGAGGCTAAAATGCTTGGGATTAGCAGCAGTTTAAGTATCTTTTGAGATCCCACCATTCTCTGTACCAAAGGAGAAGGAAATGGAGGCAATCCTAATCCAGGCACCCACATGTCTGAATCCACCACCCTGTAACCATCTCAAGCTGATCGGGGAACTTCCATATACATTATCCTTCAATCCTGCTCCTGAGTAAGTCCAGACATAGGACCTGGCTTGGACTGAAACCAAGGGTCTCTCACAACAGTAATAGACCTGAAAACTGAGGAGTCATGAGCTTATGAATTGCAGTGGAGTGAAAAGAATTGTATTCTCCCACCCAATCATCTGAACAATTCAAAGAGTCATTCTCATATTTCAAAGCCAGCAGGAAGAATGGTTATTTTTATTTACTGTGTGGCACATTTTAATTCATTTATTTTAGACATTCTTATTTTTTTCACATTTTGAGTTCCAGCTTCTCTTCCTTCTTCCCACTCTTTCACCCACCCACTGAAAGGCAAATAATATGATACCACTTATACATGTAAAATCATGTAAAATATATTTCCATATTAATCAGATTTTGTTAAAGCAAAAAAAATAACAATAATAAATGAGAACATTATACTTCAATTTGTCCTCAGAGTTCATCAGTTATGGATAGCAATTTTTCATTATGAGACCTTTGAAACTATCTTGGATCCTTATATTTAATTTATAGAGGTCTTTCACAGTTGATTATCATTACAATATTGCTGTTGCTGTGCACAATGATCTGCTGGTTCTTCTCACTTCACTTTGCATCAGTTCTTATAGGTCCTGCTTTGTGGTTTTGAAACTGCCTCTCATAATTTCTTTTAACAGTATTCCATTCACAATCATATGCCACAACTTATTCAGTTATTCCCCAATTAAAGAATATTCCTTCAATTTCCAATTCTTTGCCACCACTAAAACAGCTGCTACAAATATTTTTGTACATAGGTAAATTTTCTTTTTATTCAATATTTTTGAGATACAGACCTAGTAATGGTATTGCTGAGTCAGAGTATGCAATTTTATAGACCTTTGGGCCTAGTTTCTCAAATTCTTCTCCAGAATGATTGGGTCGGTGCACTACTCCACCAACAATTCCATTAGTGTTCCTATTTCCCCCCACTCCCTCTAGCATTTGTTACTTCTTTTTTTCCCCTGAGGCATTTGGGGTTAAGTGACTTGCTCAGGGTCACACAGATAGGAAGTGTTAATAGTCTGAGGTCACATTTGAACTCAGGACCTCCTGACTTCAGGGCTGGTGCTGCATTTGTCACTTCTTATGTGAGGTAGTACCTCAGAGTTATTTTAATTTGCGTTCCTCTAATCAGTAGTGATTTAGAACATTTTTTCATATAACTATAGATAACTTTTCACCATTCCTTCCAACTCCACGAAGTCTATGGCAGGAATAAAGCCAATATCATAGATTAGAGGCAGTAACCCAAATGAATTCTCTCAACATTCCCCAACAAACAACTTTAAAATAAAGCCTTAACTCAAAATTTGGAGCCGCAGGACCAACCTTTGCATTTCCTGAGCTATGAAACCTTTTATCCAAACTCCCAATAAGTTTCTATAATTGCATAGATAATAACCTTCAGAATTCTCAACTCTGGAAAATTTGGAGATCAGTTTCATAATCCCTAGCCAAAGCCAAGTAAGCAGGCCTTCATCTTTAAGAGGGGAAATAGGAATGCAAAATCAAATATATCTCTTCCTTTTCTTCTTTATCCCATCAACTAACCATAGTGCCAAAAGACACTAACACAAAGATCTAGGAGGTAACAAATGGTATCTTCTTTCCCCTCAGTCATTGTCCTTGCCTTGGAATTGAGGAAAATCATCAGTGATAAAACCAACACAGATTGAAGATGGGACCTTTTCTGAATGTAAAGGGGATGTTGGGAAGTCACTTTGTACTGTAGTATCTCGTTATTTAGATAAGGATGATGCTATTGCATAGCACAGATGATCGGGGTGAGACTTAATCAGTCAATCTGACATAAGATAACATTCTTCCTAGAATTGCCTGGAGGAAAAAAAAAGCCTACAGGTCCATATCTTTAGCCTTTGATCTTTTATCAGAGGCCTTGGCTGACTATTTTAAAAAATCCTTCAAAAAAAAAAAACTCACTTGGACATGTAGGTTTTTCACATGAGCTATCTTGCATTTTTCTGGACTCTAACAAAAAAAAAAAAAAAACCCACACCTTTTTTGTTTTAAATGTTTTATTGACTTCTAAAAACAACATTATTACTTTCTGGGGACCCCCCCTTCACCCACCCACCACCACCACAGGACCCTCTCAGAATAAAAAGGTACAATTAAGCCAAACAGATCTACACATTGGTCGTAATTTATGTCTTTTTCTGCACCCATTATTCACTATTCTGATGAAAGGAGAATCATGTTCCACCAGTCAGTCCTCTGAAGTCCCAGGCAGTCCAGTATTGATCAGGGTTCTCAGGTCCTCCTGACTCCAGAGTCAGTGCTCTATCCACTGTGTCACCAGGGTTCTAAAGTTTGTTGTTGTTTTTTTAAGCTGTTTGCCTTCACATTGCTGTGATTATCCTATAAATTGTTATTAAGGTTCTACTTACTTGGTTCTGCATCAGCTCATACAAGTCTGCTCTGGAATCTTTGTTCAGAACAGGGGTTAAAGAATCCATATACAACAGATGAACTAACCCAAATTACCTGATGACAGATCACAAAGAATTAGACCTTCAACAGTTGTCCTGAGTGTATGGAGCAAGTATAGTCTCATAGGTTGTCTAAAATTTAAAATACTGACTACAAGAAGAAAAGTAGGGAATGGACTTCAATCTCCAATTTTAGTATGAGCTCATTTTTTAGCATTAAATGTGAAAAAAATAAAACAAATTTTGGTCAGAATGGTTGAATGTCTAATGTACAGTGAATAGAGTACTGGTCTTAGAACCAGAAAGATTCTTGTCTACTTCCTTACTTCTTGTCCACTATCACTTACTAGCCATCTAACCAAGTCTTTTAACCTCTTGGGACTTCAGTTTCTTCTTCTATAAAATGGGGGTAATACTTAACCCATGTAAACTTTATGTGTATTTAATATATGTGTATACTTATAGATATACACAAAATTATATATTTATGCATGTACATAAAGTATATATGTATAGACATGTGTAAAGTATATGTACGTGCTTTATATTTTTATTTGATCACAAAAACTCAGTGAAATAGATACTATAGTCTTCATTTTACAGGTAAAGAAACTGAGACTGAGAATATAAGTGTTATGGGACAGATCTAAACACAAGTCAAGCTTAAAGAGTTGTATAAATTAAATTTATTATGAGGATGATTTATGTCAAGGGCATTTCCCAGAGTGACTTCATCAGATGTCTAGAATAGAAAAATCTAGGCTATGCCTTCTTTATAGGTGAGGATGGGGCTGGAGAGAAGGAGAGCACATGGAATACAAAATTTTTAAAGCTGAAGGTTAATTATTTAAAAGAAAAAATCATTTAAAAAAGAAAAATCAAGCTACAAAAGATATAATAATTTAGTCAAGTCTTAAGTGCCCCCAACAATTCCAAAAGCACACCTATGGCTAAATCTATGTCCACAGGCCCTAGAGATATGTAGAAGAAATCTAGTTCAGGCCCTGAGTGTCAATTGCTTACAGTTATCATAAAGAACAATAAACTAGACTAAAGGAATGAATGTGTCCTTCAGACAAGGATGGCTCTTCTCATCCACCTCAATAAGGCAAGAGCCAAACTGAAAATGCAATTCCCACCATCTCCCTCAATTTGGCAAATAGTTTACGATGATAAAGTTCCAGAGATTAATATGCCATAGACTTGGGCACAAAATGAAGCCTCCTGGGACGGGAGTAAATAAAAGCTAGATTATGAGCAGAGGTTCCTGCTTTGGAAGGGAGCAGAAACATGGGGCTGCAGAGGTCAGGAATGAAATTGGCTGCAGCCATATGGTCTGTGGAACCAGGGATCCAGAGGCAGAAAATATTGCCCAAATCAAAAACAGGGAGCAGTAATAGAGATAAAATAGAGTTGAAAGAGTAAGCAAAAACACATGCTCTGGCAATCAGTCTTAAGAATCTGATAGCAGGATAACAGAAAACACTTCAGTTCCACAGGAAGAAAAGTCGGGAATGGACTGCAACCTCTAGTTCTGGTATGAGCTCATTTTTTTAAGTGTTAAATGTGAAAGAAAATAAAACATAAATTTTGGTCAGAATGGCTGAATGTCTAATGTATAGTGAATAGAGTATTGATTTTAGAACCAGACTCTGGTCTATTTTTATCACTTACTAGTCGTGTGATGAAGTCTCTTAAACTCTTGGGGCTTCAGTTCCCTCATCTATAAAATGGGGGTGATACTTGTAATAATAATAGCTAGAATTTACATAGCCCTATGTATACATGTGTACTTTATACATATATTTACATACATGCATTATACACATGTTTACATATATTTATATATTTATACACAAGGTTTATGTGTGCATTTATATGTGTATATATTCACATACATATATACAATATATTTATGTGACTATATTTACATACATATATGTATTATTGAAGTATATATTTATATGTGTACACAAAGTATATGTGTATACATGTATGTACATATATGAAGTATATGTGTGTGCTTTACCCATATTTTTTCATTTGACCGTCACGGAGATAGAAATAGTCCCACAGTTTGCTGAAGTTGCTGCACTAACCTTCTTGGCAGAGTCTTAGGAGAGGTCCAAATGAACCCACCTGGCTTCTAGCACTTCCACCCCCTATTCTCCCCCAAAATACTACTACTACTACTACTAATAAGAAAGTATAACAACCAGACAGCCGCCACCACTGAGAGCAGCATGAATCTCCAAGGAAACAGACATTGCTGAAGGATCTCAGATCCTGTGCAGAGCATGGACCTGCTGGAGTCAATGCTGCTTTTTTCTCTGCCTGAGAAAATGGAACTGTGCTCTACCTGTGTCACCCTGAGAATGAAGGAGAGAGAGCACAGCAAACTATGCTGCAAAGTAGTTTTGGGGCATGTCAAATAGTTCTCCAGCTGTAGCAGATATGGAGGTCCAATAGGCATTGTGACCAGAAGGCAGGGAAACTCTGAGAAGCAATTGGGGGGATCAAGGGGAGGAAGAGGGCTGCCTATAATATGTGTGTGTGAGAAATATGTATGTATCCTTTCCATACTATATATATATATATATGTATGTATGCTTTCCATATATTTTGGAGTGGGCCAGCAAACACTAAGAAGGAAGCAGCACAAAGCCCAGGGAAATAACAGTTTTGTCTCCTACTCTGGTATCTCTGTCTTGGGGTAATGATGTGCTTCCATATAAGTCATTTAGGAAATAGTGGGTAGAGCCCAGAGCCTAGATTAAGGAGGATCTAAGTTCAAATACTATGTTGTTTTCTATATATGTCATCCTCTGTTTACTTCAGTTTCCTCAACTGTAAAAATGGGATAATTATAGCACTTTTTAAAAAGAGTTGATGTGAGGATCAGATGAGATAAAATTTGTAAAGTGCTTAGCACAGAGTCTGGCACACAGTAGATGCTTAATAAATGCTTGTTTTCTTCCTTCTGTGTTCCTTGCACCACATCAGTATCATCAGTCTCACTGTGAGCCCAGATGCTGTCTTTTCTCTCCCTCCCAGTATTCTACTCCTTTAGTCATTGTCCCCTCCACCTTTGGAGGCAATTGGGGTAAAGTTCAGAGTCACACAGCTAGTAAGTGTCTGAAACAAGATTTGAACTCAGATCCTTCTGACTCCACTGCACCAACTAACTCCTGGCCCCTTTTGGAGATAATTAGGCATTTGGTGCAATAAGTCAAAGGGTTTTGTGATGCGTGCCTTTGCTTGTACCCTGCAAAGTTTATTCTCTCTAGCTTTTTAAAAGAGCTTTTAAGTCAAATATAAGCAAGGTTTAGAACAATATTCTCATAGTAGATTAATGGTTTAAGATTATGGACTGGAAGTTTCCAAACAAGAAAAACATTCTATCAACAACCATATGAAAAAAAAGCATCAAGTTCTAATAATAAAAGAAATGCAATTTAAAATAACTCTGAAATTTTACCTCACATTCATTAGATTGGAGAAGATGGCAAAGGATGAAACTCTTTTTTGGGATAACAAGGATTTTTATTCTTGGAGGAGCTGCAAATTGGTCTAATGGTTCTGGAAAACATTTGGAAACTCTACTCAAAAAGTCACTAAACTGTGCATATCCTTTGTTCCAGATGTACCAATACTAGGCATATACTTTAAAATATTGAAAAACAGAAGGAAAGGAACCATATGTACAAAATATTTATAGCAGCACTTTTGTGGCAGCAAAGAATTAAACTAAAAAATATCTGAACAAATTGTGGAATATCAACTAATGGAATATTACTTCATCATAACTATAAGTGAATTTCACCATAAAAAAAATTTTTAGAGAAACCTGGGATGACTTGAGTGAATTAATACAAAGGGAAATGAGCAGACACAGAACAGAAGTTTATATGATGACCATTATCATGTAAAGACAAACATTTCTGAAAGACTAAAAAACTCTGCTTTCCAGAACGATTAGACCAACCCTATTATAGGTTATAAAGTTTCTGCTTTCCCATACTCTGCCAGTCTGGCGACTTGCAATTTCCCAATCCCCAAAAGATACACACACACACACACACACACACACACACACACACACACACACACGACTTCATGCTGTAGAATGCCCTCACTCCTCAACTCCACCTATTAGAATCTCTTATGTCTTTCAAAATTATGTTCATGAGCCTCCTTCTATATGGAGTTTTTTCTAACATCTTCAGCTTCAAATACTTTTCCCAAAAAAATTGTCTTGAATTTGTGTGTGTGCACATCCTTTGTATATATTTTTGTATAACCTTATATAGGAACATATTGTCTCCTCCAAAAGCTACTTTAAGGGAGAGATTTTTCTTTTTTTGTTTTTATATCTTCAGTGCCTAGCATATAGTAGGTGCTTAATAAATGTTTATTGAAGAATTGATTAATATTGTTGAGAATGTTGATAAGGGAGAAAAAAAATCACTACCATCTGGGAGACTAAGAGGCAGCTTCATGGAAAAGGGATTTCAATAAGTGGAAACAGTACTCTGTATAGGGAGTTGTGGGAGCAAATCACTAATAAATAGCTCTTAGCAATTAGCTATAGTCATTTAACATAATACCATGTAGAACAGAAGGAAAGCAGGATTACACCAAAGATATATCATATGCAATGGGGGACAGATTTGCCATATGGACTAACCAAACTTCCATCATTTTCCTGGTCCCAGTTCTTCTATACAATGTATCTCATACTTATCCATCCTTCTCCTTTATCACAGCCATCTCCCTCATACAGTTCCTCATCATTTCGTAGCTGGATTACTGCATTACTATCCTAATTGTTTTCCCTGCTTTTTGTACCTCCTTCTGCCAAACCACTCTGCCACTGTAATTTCTTTAAATATTATCATGTCACCCCACTGCTCAAGAACACTAGCAGCATTTGTCTCTAGCCTATTATACCCCATCTAAATTCTTTATCCTAGCATTTGAAAATACTCCAACGAGAATTCCATGACCCCAGCCCCTACTCCATCCCTCATTACAATCCCTCTACTCTGGCCATACCAATGTTATTGCTATCCCTTCTACAGCACTGAACTCATTTTTACCTCCTTGCCTTTGTTCATACTTTTCTCTGGTTGCTTCCACCAAGTGATTTTCATCACTTCTTACTAGAATCTATTTCTGTAAACTTATGTAATGGGGATCCTCAAGAAGAGCCCAATCCCTAGAGTATGCTCAATATCATCCATCTGCCATCAATCTATAAAGGGAAAAAAATGCCCTTTTTCTGTAATGAATACGAAAAATTAGAGTGACCAATAATGAGTCACCTTGGAGAAGAATCTCTTCACTGAGTGCCGGAAAATACAAAGGGTCCATCATTTCTCCAAGTAGCACATAGGTTCTGGGGCTCACTCTCTCTCAGCCTCCATTAGACTGGCACTAGGGTCTCCTAAAGTTGACTATTTAGGGGTTTCTATTCTGGGGGTAAATCAGATGGGTTGAAAGAGTTATCTAATACAACCACTTATACCACCATCTGTTGTAGTCCTTCCAATATTATTCCCTCAGTTTATATGTCTCCGATATAAATCTGGCCAGTTAATTTCTCCTCAATACCAATTAACCAGTTAATATCAATTATCCTTTCTAAAGGATTCTTACAAGGGAATTAAAGCCAACTGATGCACATTGTTCCCTCTATACCAAATATAACCCCCACCAATTTGCTTCTACTGTGGTGTAGCTTGAGAGATTCTGTGATGGGTTCTGGGTGGATTCAGCACTGAGCTGGGTCAAAGGGGCCATTGCTTAGAGCTGGCCCCTCACCGGGCCAGCTTTCTGCAAATCCCAGAAACGCTGCTTCAGACTTCAGACTGGTGGGCCACTGGTGGAGTTTCCAAATCTTGAAGCTCACACTCATTTACCTAAGATAAGAAACAGCAGAGACACAGAGGTAGAAGCAATGGCAACGGGCATTCACAGCCCCACAGCTGCGAGGTGGGGAGAAAAGGCCACCCCAGCAGCTCCTGCTGCTGCTGCTACTGCTCCCTCGCCTACCCAAAGGCTCACAGCATTTCTTTTCATGCAAAAGTGCCAGAGAAGAGAGAGCTCATCTGCTTGGTCTTTTGATGTGCACACTCAGTTCTCACCCAGGAGCCAATTAAAAGGTCTTTTTTAATCACTACACAGTAAGATGCCAGGAAACAGTCAAATACCTGTGCACCCTCCATCACCTATTTCTAGGAGCCAGCTCACCAAGATACCATGTGGGCTGCTGCAGGCAGAGCATCTTAGGCAAACTGGGCCCTCGTTGGCCAGTCCCCTCATTATATTTATATGAACTGATACAGAAGGAATCAAGTAAAGCAAGAGAAATCATGTACATAATAACTATGGCGATGTAAATGGGAGAAAACTGAATGCTCTGTAATTACAATGACCAAGTTTGCCCCATGGAAAAGATAAAAAAAAATTGCCTGCCCTCTCTTCACTGAAAAGATAGGGGACTATGGATGTGTAATATCAATAGAGGATATATTAGTTTTGCTAAACTATTTTTTCTTTTTGCAATTTTTGTTAAAAGGATATGCTAACTAAGTAGGGAAGGGAAGGAGTATGTTCAGAAATGAATATGATGTAGAAATAGAAAGTATATTTTTCATAAAAGAAAAAAAGTGGGGGCAGTCTATCTTGGACACAAAGGCTCTAGGAGACAACAGAAATCTAGTGTAAACTTCCAGAGACCAGGAATGATTTTACCTTATAGCTTTGGTCTCTAGGACACAACAGACAATAAATGTTGATAGAGTGAATAAACCTAGTTTAAAAAAAAAGTCGAGAGGAACTATAAAGGTTATATGAAAATGAGAAGACAAGGCAAAGAATGAAAAAATGCATTTATTATGTTTATTAAAGAAAAATGTGACTAATTGAAAAATATTTGATAAATTGTCTACCACTAATCTCTTCCTACTATGAAAACTCTTCATATTTTCTCAGCACTTCAGGAATGGATTAAATTAAATTGTTGTGCAATTTCTTTCTCCCTGGATTCTCTAACCTAAGAGAATAAGGAAGATCTCAGAGGCTGTTATCAAAGACACAGCTGTACTCTATAAGAACATGGATTCTCTTTTGTGAACTTTGGGAGTAATAAACAGTAATTTAGCTAGAACACCAAAAACACAATAAATAGGAAGTTTCCTGATTGGCTAAGAGTAAGTTAGAGATTTCTGAATACGTCAATGTGCTCTAGCCAGAAAGATCAGATGTGCAAATTCTAATACCAGATACTGGGGATCCTGTGGGGAGGAAGAATATCATTGACTGCTGGCTACCACAAAGGAACTGGGAACTCCTTGCCTATAAAAGATAATTAAATCAGAACTACATGTGGAAGCCATTATTTTTGTTGAACATGTATCTTTTTTATTATTTTATTTTTTATTTATGGGATAAAACAAGCATTTCCATAACAATATAATAAAAAGAGTACACGTGAAACTGAAAATCTACTATATACAACTTGTTATTCCATTTACATGTATAATAAACTTAGACATGTATCTTTTTAAATTCAATTTTAACCTCAGTAGAAAGAGTCACAGGACTTGAGTTCAAATCCCATCTGACTTCTGCTAAATGATCTTGGACAAGGCATAGCCTCTCTGGGCTTCCATGTCCTCACCTGTAAAGAGAGGAGAATGGACCAGATAGCTTCTGAGATCCTTCCAGCTCTAAATTTATTATCCTATAAGCCTATTCTTGAACTATAAATGTGTTACTCAGTCATGTTCTACTCTCCATAACCCCATTTGGGGATTTCTTAGCAAAGATTTTTGGACTGGTTTGCCATTTCCTTCTCTGGCTCATTTTACAGATAAGGAAATTGAGGCAAACAGAATTAAGTGACTTGCTCAGGTTCACAAAGCTAATAAATGTCTGAGGCTGGATTTGAATTCAGGGATATGAGTCTTCATGACTTCCAGGCTCAGGGCACTATTGCACTATGGCACTATCTAACTGCCCTATAACATAGCTGTACATTTGTGTTAGCTGTCTACTGCTTCTATGTCAGGCTGCTATCACTGCTTCCAGCTAACTGCTCTGTTCTTTAAAGAGAATTTACAGCTCTTTTACATGAGATATCTAGGGCATCTAGAACCATTTGATCCTCTCTTCTCATTCAGTGATCAGTTGAACATTTATATTCTATAAATTTAAATCCCAAAATGAAGGAGGAGGAGGAATTATGTACCATATATACAGAGCTATTGCAACTGAATTTATAAGATAAGACAACAAAACTCATAAGACCAAAAAAATCTATTAATTAACACTAGGGAACTTTAATATTTAGAACTTTCATTCAGCATCTTGACAGGTCTGTAACAAGAAACACAAGCAAGCTGCAAGCTTGTGATAATCAGCCCAGCTGTAGGATTCTCCCCAGTCTCCCCGACCAGAACCTGAAAGAATGGCAAACACTAACTCTACTCAGCCACATGAAGGAAAGGAGAGGAGACGGACAAAAGTCTTGGGGAAGCCTGGGTGACACATTTGGACTTAGGGAAAGGGGTCTAGAAATTCAACCAGGTTCGATCTTCAGGAGTTCCCCAACTCGTCAGGATAGAAACATGAGCCAGGTGAATTTTCATATCTTTCAGATAAAGGAAGTTGAGATCACCTAGCAGTCCAGCTTTGGGAGATAGGGGGGTTATAGGAGTAGGAGGCTGGGAGGGTGTCTGTGTAACACTGGAGGAGTAGGAGCTGAGTGATTCCCAAAAGTTGAGGGATGGGGAATACAAGAGATAATCAAGAGACTAAAAAGTCAAGAAAGTGTGAATAAAAACTCATCCCCCAAGCAGACAAACCAATAAAAAGATCATGGAAACAGGATAAAATGAGACATCTTCAAAAACAAGCCAAAATACATTGAAAATTAACCAATATGAATTGAGCTAAGAAAACCCTGCATACTTTTCATAGATCAAAGGACAAAAGCAAGAAATTCCAGGATGGTTCAAAAAAATAAATAAAACTATTTAGAGATGACATTAGAAATGCATCTAGGATAGAAATTGGAGTTCTAAGAGAAGAATTTTAAAATATAAATAGTAAGGTAGAAAAAAATTAATGTATTATAGACAATCTCTCCAAAAAAACAGTCAAAGTTTTTGTAGAGAAAATAATAGAATTGACAAAAAATGGAAGAAAATGTTATATAAAAGACAACATTTTAAAAACTGGTCTTGAAACAAGAGATACATACAAACATAATAATAATGATAATGATAAAGAGTAGAATTTAGTAGAAAAAAACTGACCTCAATAAAGTTAAAGTTAAATTAGGTTCAATCAAAAGAGAGAATAAGGAAACTATACTATATTATATATCAGTCATATTAAACAATATTTTTTCAGACTATTTAAAACAACCAAATAGTATAAAGTTGGAATATTGTTCTGGTGTAGAAAATGATGAGTTGGTAGATTTAGAAAAATATCCCAAGACTTGGACCTAAGAAGGATGATGTTATCCACCTTCAGAGAAAGAGAGAACTATATAACTATATAACCTTACATAGATGTATTTGAATGTATACTGTGTTGATGTATAATTATATTTGTGTATATGTGTGCATATATGCTTGTGTTTATACATATATGTATATATATAAATGAATAATTATAGATATTTATATTTGTGTGTGTGTCTATGACCTACCTGGGGGAGAAAGGAGGGAGAGGGAAAAAATAATGATGTAAAAAGTGCACAGTAGAAAACAAAAGAAAACCTACAAGGAAGCAGAGAAAAGATAGGCAGTTCTGAAAGCAATATATTTACATTAACTAATATTATTTACTTTTTATGGAGTACATAAATATTTATGTTAATTTTATAGTAATATAAAATATATAAGAAAGTGGTTTAGAACTTCTGTACATAGACAAGAAAGGACTGTAAGATCTCCTAAGATCAGTCTCCTATCTCTCACTTTGCTGCTACTTGCACCTTCCCTCTGAGATTACTTTTCAATTCAGAGAGAAGGGTGGGGAAGAAAAGAGAGAGAATATGTATGTAGTTATTGTCGGTTTTCTATTCCATTATGTCCCTTGAAGGTAAAGATCTCTTTTATTCATAGTTATAATATTTCACACAGTGAATAATATATTAAATTTTGTTGAAACAATGATGGATCAAGAAAATGTCCATGTTGCTGATGAGGTCCTGGGTCACTAGGTGGGGCTGGCAGAGAAAGCCAGAAGTATTGATAAGATTATTCCCTGAGCAAACCTGAAGTAAGGACTGGTGATGGTGGGGCAAGCAAACCAAACTGGCCTGCCAACATCATAGAAGATAATTGGACATGAAAGTTAAGAGTCCTGTATACATTTTAGCTAAGGGGAAGAAGATTAGTCCCCAATTAGAAATAACTTCTTTCTTTTTTAAAGAAAAAATAAAAATTAAAAAAGAAACAGCATAGTTACAAGCTATAATGCCTTTTTATCACACTCTCTCTCAAAAGGATCAAGAAAGAGATTATTTGATTTTCTGATTATCCAAGAATCCATGAACTTTCTTTCAGGTGACAATTCTCAGGATATGGTTTACTGATACTCAAACAGATTTCTAGTGTAGTCAAAATTATATTCTTACTCCCTAATCCATTCTCTTTGTGGGTTCTTAACATTTTTTTTCCTTTCAATTTCTCTTTGAGATAGGCTTTCAGTTCCTGAGCTTCGTGTATGTGGCAGGAGTTGGGAGGTTTACATTAAGCCTGAATTTACTGTTTATTTCACCCTTCAGTAAAAAGCATTGAGAGAGGTTCCACCTCAAGCTATATATTGCTTGCCTTCTATTACTTTTTTATCTACTACAATGAAACTATTCACTAAGGTTATGACCCCTGTGTATCTGTTTTATTGTCACAACAGACTGAGAAGGAATTGAAGGTAAATGGCTAATCAGATGGGCACTAAAGGTTAATTGAATGTCATACCCCTATTGTGGGATTAATTGACAGACACCTTTGTCCATGGTTCTGATTGACCACAGAGAGCCACACAGACTCACTGCAGCCACATATATCATTTTACCTCTATAACTTATAAAAGAAAAAGGAAAGAACAAAATATGAAGATTGGGGAAAATATTTGCAGCAAATAAATAATATGAAAGTGTGATATTTAAAATCTACAAAGAACTGATGGACAATAATTAACAGGTCATTTTTTGAGAAAAAAATATAAAATTTTTGAGAAGAAAAAAAAATTTTTTAAATAACTAAAGAATGGAAGCTCAGATTCCCTAATAGTCAGACAACTTCAAATCAAGACAACTAAAATTCTATATTGTTATGGCTACAGGAAAATTAGTAACTCCAATTATAAACTTTAAACATGAATTTAGCCTATATGCTGATACAAATATTTTGGAGAATAATATGGAAATGAGTAGTAAGAGTCACAAGTCTGATAATGCCATATGATTCAAAAGTTTCATTGCTAGCACTTTAATCTAAAAGATAGTGCAAAAATAAAAACCTATATGTACAAAAATACTCATTTGTTGTATTTATTTGTAATAATAAAAAAGAGACAAGCAATAATAGAATACTCTATAAAATATGGCATACAAATGTAACAGAATATTATGACACAATAAAAATAAATAAATATAAATGTGGAATATGGAGATATATGGAAAGATAGAAAGCTATACAAAGAAAAATCAGCAAAACCAAAACTGAGTACATTAACTACAACAGTATTTTTTAAATAGAAAATAAAAGCTAAAGGAAGCAGGATTTCAAAGGACTTAGAGACAGAGTAAGTACATTTCTTAATTAGTGTTTTTTGGTCATTGGTTTGACTTTGTTAAGTGCTAAGAATCTTAAACAAAATTTTATTTCTTATTTTATATGGGTTTTTTGGGGGGGTCTTTATTGAAAGTTGCTTATAATAAACTACATGTTTATGAGTCCTTCACTCTACCCCCACACTTACTTTTGGCTAGATCGTATAGAAAGTCATGGAGAAAGCTTGGGAAATGAATTCTATTTCAATCCATTTCAAAAAGCATTTATTGAATGCTTCCTCTATGCCAGGCACCAAGTTAAGTGCTGGAAATAGACAAAAATAAAACAGTCCTTGCTCTCAAGAAACATTCTACCAGGAGAAAAAAAAGCTTAGAACTATGGCACCACACAGACCTTAGAAGCTATCTCTTTAACCTCTCATTTTACAAATAAGGAAACTGAGTCCCAGGGAAGTTGATTCTAACTATACACAAATTATAAAAGGAATAAATTCCAAGTAATGGAGGAGGAGGACTAAAAACTGGGGTGATAAGAAAAGTCCTCTTCTAGGAAGGAGCACCTGAATTAGGCTTTGAAGGAAACCAGGGGTTCTACAGAGTAGAGGTAAACAGAGATATGGGAAACAGTAGTGTTTTATGGGAACCATCAAATAAGAGAGCTTGGCTAAAAAAGAATGGAGAGAGGTTAATATAAGAAATAGAAAGAGAGGCTGGTGACAGATTTTAAAGGACTTTAAATTCCAAACAGAGGAATTTGTATTTTATCCTAAAGACAGCTTGTTGAACTTGTTGGACAAAGGAAGTGACACTGTCAGATCTGTACTTCAGGAATATTAATATTGGAGCTGAGTGAAGGATGGATTGGAGAGGAGAGATACTAGAGGAAGGGAAGTTAACTAGAAAACTATTGCAATAGTCTTGGCAAGAAATGACAAAAGCCTAAAGGACTGATGTAAATAGACAGAAGGGGATGGAGGTTTTAGAGGAAAGATGAACAGAACTAGGCAATTAGATAGGGGGGAAGAAATGACAATGAATGAAGAGTTGAGGATCCCTCTTTGGTTGCAAAACAAAAATTGTAGTTGCAAAATCATCAGAAAAAAAGACAGGAAAATAGGTGTTTTAGAGGAAGGAAGGAAATAATTAATTTTTTTAATAAAAAAGAAAAAGATACACTGAGAGAACACAAATGTTTATTAGAAAAAAGTAGACAACTTAGAGGATAAACTGGACCTGAGTCAGGAAGACCTGAGTCAGGAAGACCTGAGTTCAAATCCTAATTCAGACACTTACTAGCTATGTGACTCCAGGCAAGTCATTTAACCCCCATTGTCTCAAAGATGAGAAAGGGGGAAATAGTGCTAGGAGATTTAATACAATGGCTTCAAGTAAGATCAAAATAAGCCATCGGAGTGATGTAACAGTCAAAAGAAAGTTAACATGATTTTCAAGTTAGATTTGATCACCTTTTAGCATGACATCCATGGGAAAAGAAGTGAAAATCTAGCTGTGTTCTGTTCTGGTCAGACTATAACCATAGTATTATGTTCAGTTCTTAAGAGTTTATTTTTTAAGAGGAATATTGACATATTGAAGTATATCTAAAGCAAGATGAGCAAATTAGTGAAAGAACTTTAAACAGTGTCATGCAGTGATTGATTGAAGGAAATAGAGATGTTCTCCAAGGATGATGCTTAGAGAAGAGAATGGGGGAAAAGGAGGGACATGATAGCTAATGTCAAATATTTGATGAATCATACCACTAGAAAAAAGAGAAACTTGTTCAAATTGGCCCCATAGGGCAGAACTAGAAGAAATTGGACCTTCAAAGAACTAGATTGTGGCTCAATATAATTTAAAACTTTCTAAAATTTAGAACAATTTCAAAAGTGGAATGGGTTCTCTTCAAAGACAAGGAATTCTCTATCACTAGAGATTTTCAAACTGAGGCTGGATGAATACTTCTCGGGGATGTAGAAGAAGACATTCCTGTTCAAGAAGGAAGTGGACTAGAATTTTATAATTCTAGAAAGATATATGTGGAGATACTAACATTCAATGAATTAAAGCTTCTAGGCCTGGGTAAATGGTACCCCAGACTACTGTAGGTAAAAACTTGTGGTCTTACAGACAAATTGTCATTGTTTTTTTTAAAAGATCAACATGGTATTTTGGGAAAAACAGATTAGGGGTTAGAAAATAAGGTTCTGAGTCTCTGCTTTGTAAAAACTATGTGATTATGGGTAACATATCTGAGCCTCGGGTTTTTTATGTGTAAAATGGAAAGAATAATAGGTACACTTTTTTTACTCCACAGAATTATTTTGGAAAGAGAACTTTGCAAATTTCATAATCCTATGCAGGGTGTTCCAAAAGTCGCAGTGTGGTTTTAAGCTTTATTAGCTTTAGTAATATATACATATTCAGAGTGTACATATGTATACATACATACACACACACACACACACACATATACATATAAAGAGAGAGAGGAGAATGAGGGAGACAGAGATAGAGACAGAGACAAGAGAGTCAGAAAAATAGAGACAAAGAGACAGAGAGAAAAAGAGAGAAAAAGAGATATTCCAGAACATTGGAAACAGGTAAATGCTGCCCCCTGATTTAAAAAAAAGGATGCATTCTAGATATACAGACCAATAAATATTAATCTGGAGAAAATTTTTAGTTTAGATGATTATTAATGAGTTATTTATGAGCAGTTAGAAAAGAAAGTGGTTGTTTGAGAATGCCATACCAGAGGCATAGAACTACCAGGATAGTATAATGTACATTGTCAAATATGATCACTGCCTCAAATATTTTTGCTTAATTATCTTTCTTTGAAACAGAAGAGGGTTTGCTCTGAAGACAGTTGAAATGACTAAGCTATAAGGACAATCAATAAAACATATTTTTCAAAAAGAATGAGTCACACCAAACTAAACCCATTTGCCTTTTTTTTTAGGGGTTAGGTTCATAGAGCTGGAAAAATGATGCAAATGGTGTATACTAATTGTCATCAAATAACTGCAAAAAGCAACAAGGCATAGTGTAAACAAAGCTTGTCTCTGAAACAGGAAGAGGATCCGGGTTCAAATTTTATCTCTGAGAAATATTCTGGGCTCCTGAATAAATCATATGGCATCTCGGTGCTCTAGATAACTCTAAAACTACCTTTCAGGAGAGTAGCTCATCTACATTGGAAGGGTGAGTTTCCAATGACAATAATGTTAGTAGTTCAGGCAAAAACAAAAAAAATGAATTAACAAAGTTTCCCATTATAAAATTGTGGTTGGTAGGCTACATTATGTTTCATTAAGTGAATTTACAGTGAAGTGAACAATTATACTACCCCCAAAAAATATTAATGCCATGTATTAATCCAGAGAAAAGTCTTTAGTGAAACTCCTTATGCTTAATAGATATTCCCCACTGTATCCATGACTTTGTCCTATCAATATTGCAGATGATACAAAACTGAAAGAAAGATTGAGACACAGAAACAGAAAGGAATAGGCATAGAGACAATATAGGCAATAGAGACAAGGCTATTATCCAACATAATACAATCAAAATTTTTAAAAAATTTTGTTAGGGTAGGACAGTAGAAAAAAACACATGAAATTAAGCAGTAAAGTCAAGTCTTCTATGTGGGTTTCAAAAATCAGTTACACAATTGTGAGAGAGGCTCTATAAAACAGCAATTTGTGAAAACTATTTGGGGCTTTTCATTAACTATAATTTCAGTACAAAGCAATAACATGATAGGATCAAAGATAAAAAATAAAATGTTTGCACTACCTGGAGGATAGGGTTTAGTTTTATCAAACTGCTTTTATCACCCTACTACATACCCCCATATTTGCAAAAAGAGTCCAAGAAGAAAATTTTTAAAGTCTTCCTCTGAGATGATTTGAAAATTACTAAACTGTAACTAGGATGTTTTTTTCTAATCTGACCAAAGAGACTAAAATGGAACTAATTTAAAATTCACTGCTATAAGTAAAATCATAGAATCTCTTAGTAAAGAATTTTAGTCATTGTTACTGATGAAATTCACCAAAATTAACAGCAGGGACCCACTCTAAGGCTCAGGGAGAGAGGGACCTAAAAAAAGGAAACACTGTGAGAAGCTATCCACTGTGGCTCAGTAAATAGATCAGTGGCTTCTTCATATGAAAGATCTGGGATGTAGCCCTTCAGAGGAAGCTTCCTTCACTGGGTGACCTCAGGACAAGTGCTTTTATCTGTCAGTGTGCTGTGGCAGCTTCTTGACTACTTAAATTGCAAAACTGTAATTATCTCTTCATTGGTTGAAGAAATTTTTTTTTATTCTTAACTTAAACATATTTTCCTTTTTTAAATTATGATAACTTTTGTTTTCAAAATACATGCAAAGATAATTTTCAACATTCACCCTTGCAAAACCTTGTGTTCCAATTTTTTTCCTTCCCTTCCTCCTATCCCCTTCCCTTAGACATCAAGCAATTCTAAACTTATTTCCACATTTATAATGATGCACAAGAAAAATCAGATCAAAGGGGGGAAAATGAGAAAGAAAAAAAAAGTAAGCACACAACAATAAAAAAGATGAAAATATTGTATTGTGATCTATATTCAGTCCCCATAGTCCTCTCTCTGAATATGGATGACTTTCTCTATCACAAGTCTATTGGAATTGGCCTGAATTACCTCATTGTTGCAAAGAGCCATGTCCATCACAGTTGACCATCAGATAATCTTATTGTTGCTGTGTACAATGTTTTCTTGGTTCTATTCACTTCACTTATCTATTCATGTAAGTCTCTCCAAGCCTTCTCAAATCATCCTCCTGGTCATTTCTTAACAGAACAATAATATTCCATAACATTCATATATCATAACTTTTTCAGCTATTCCCCAATCAATGGGCATCCACCTCAGTTTCCACTTCCTTGCCACTACAAAAAGGGCTGCTACAAACATGTTTTCACATGTGGGAGAGAGAAAGAGAGAGAGAAAAAAGAAACAGAAAGAGAGAAATAAAGAAATAGAGAGAGAAAAAAGAGAAAGAGTAAGAAAGGAAGAGAAAGAAAGAAAGAAAGAAAGAAAAGAAAAAATATAAATATACTTAGCTAAATCACACTCTAGAAGCAATCACAGGGACACCTGTAGAGAGTAAGGGAACAAGAGACATATCAGTTGGGATGGGAGGTGCAATAATTTAATATAATAATTTAATCTTCTGCCTTTCTCATCTTGATGCATAGAGATTACTATAAAACAAGAAATCTGTGAGCCTATTTCACCAATTGCATTCTCATACGGAACTCATGCTCTGAAGAATTCCCTTCTTGCATTCAATCAAAAAATATTCATTAAGTGCTTATTATGTACTCAGCAATGTACTGACAACTGAAAATTCAAAGAAAGGGAGAAAATATTCCCTATCTTCAAGGAGCATATATTCTAATGGGGAAAACAACATGTAAAGACTCCAAAATGGGGTCTTGAAGAGTTGGACACAATTGAAAAACGACTGAAAGATATAATGAATTCTATTTTAGACATGTTGAATTTGAGATTTCTATAAGACATCTAATCCAGCATGTTCGACAAGCAATGGGAGATATGTGACTGTGGCTCAATAGAGACTTGTGCTGAATATATAGATACAAGATTTATCTGCAGAGAAATACCTAAAAAGTTACTTAATGTCATTAAGTGAAATAAGCAGTATAGAGTAAAAAGAGAAGAGGACTCAGGACAGAACTCTGGGGGTTATCCACAGTTAATGGTAGTGACACAGGTAAAAGAATCATTAAAGTGGACTGAGGAGGAATAGTCAGACAAAGAACCTGGAAAGAGAAGTGTCATGAAATCCTGGTTAAAAGAGAATATTCAAGAGAAGAAGGTGGTCAATATATCATATACTGCACAGAGATCAAAAAGAATCAGAACTCAGAAAAGATGAAAGGATTTAACAATTAATGAATTGCTGGGAAGTTTAGGAAGGACATTTTCAGTTGACTAAGGAATCAGAATGCAGAAGGTTTAGAAGCAAGAGAAACAGAAGCACCTAGTGAAGGTGGAATTCTGAAGTTCATCCACTGGAGGAGAGACAGAGGACAATAGCTGGCAAGGATTATAAAGTCTTTTTTAAGGATGAAGAAGGCAGGGGCATAGGAAAGGAGCTAAGATGGAAAAGAGATGAGATAATAGAAATGGGGATAATAGAGAATGGGAATGACAGTGTAAGGAATTACTACAGAGGTTGGTAGTGGATGGGATCAAGATTGCATGTAAAGGTGTTGATCTTGGATAGAAGAACGACTACCTCTTCTAGAGTGAAGAAGCAAATGGAAGGGGGAAATATTTGAATGATGAGAAGGGGAGAAAAGGGAGTCCTTGGTAAAAGTTGTCATTTTTTTCTCCAATAAAACATAAATCAAACTCCTCAGCTGAATGCATAGAGAGAGAATATACTATGAAAGGCTTGAGGAGAAATAAGAATTTTGGAATAGCCACTGTGGTGAGATAGCATATTGGCAAATGAGGAAAAGAATGTATGTCTTGTTTCAGCAAGTATCCAATTAAGATTAAATAACAAATTTATAGTGGACACAATTTCAAGATTTCCTCTTACTTCCATTCTTTTTAGCATATGAATAAGAACAGCAGAGATGGATGGAAATAATCTAGGGTTAGAGTTTAATATGGTATGATGGGGAAAGGGGGCAATGGGTTGGTTGGTACAGAATAATATAAAGTTGAATTGTTTTGTCAAAGGGTTGCCATAGGAAAGGGAAAATAATATAATCAATCAGTTCAATATCTAAGATCTCTCTGTCCCAATTGTTTTTTTGTAAATTTGTGTCTCTTTTCAGGAAAGGTCACCAGGCACTAGCACAAAGACCGACCCTGTCCTTATGTCCCCATAATTCGAGAAGGAAGTAATCTGATGCCTCATGCCTCATGCCCTCACATCAGGTACCTTCCCTCCACCCGACTTTTCAGTTTTTGGTGTATGTGTCATCTTTCTCCATTAGATTATAAACTCCCTGAAGCCAGGGACCATATTTGTTTTTAATTGTATTTTTATGTCCAGCACTATGCACAGGACCTGGCACATAGTAAATACTTTTTTTTTTTTTTTTGAAAAGAAAAAAATTCAGTATTTACTTTAAAAGGTTGCAGTAAGGCTGAAATGAGAAAATGCCTGTGAAATATTTTGCAAACCTTGAAACCATATAAAGACTGTGGCTATTATTATTATTATTATTAAATTCCCCCCACCAACAATTTTTTTAAAGTCACATAGTAAATACTTAAGAAATGTTTATTGCCTGATTGTATAAAACATTGGCCTGGAATCAGGAAGACCTCAGTTCAAATCCAACTAATTACTTATGAGCTATTGATGATGATTATTGACAATTTCTCTGACTGTCACCCAAGACTGTATTGTTCTTTCCTCAATTCTAAATATTAACCTCTCTAGCTCAGCTAAAACATTTTTCATCTTTCACAAGAAGCTTTTCCTGACTCCTCTTTCACTCTGTTCATTATTTCCTATTTATATTTGTTTGTATGTGGTCTCTCCCATTTGATTGTAAGCTCCTTGAGGGCAGGGACAGTCTTTTGCCTCTTTTTGTATCACCAGCACTCAGCATAATACCTGGGCACATAGTAGGTACTTAATAAATTTTTATTAATTGATTCGCTATGATCCTGGGTAAATTGCTTTAAGTTCTAATTGTATTTAGTAGTATATGTTATGTGCTGGGGAAAAGTTCTTTACAGATATAATCTCATTTGCTCCTCACAACAACCTTGTAAAGAACTTTTTCCCAGCACACAGTAGGTGATAATCAATACCTATTCTCTTCCCCCTTCCCTTTTCCCACAGGAAAGATAAAAATGTGGAGAAGATATAGATATCATTAGCCCACAGATAGACATTAAGAAAAGGTCAAAGGGATTCTCGTATACTGTGGCAAATGCTGTAATTAGCAGAACACAAAGTATTAAACCAACAAGCTGACATGGATACCAATTAGTAATCGGTGAAGATTGAATTCTAGGGAATGACCAATTAGGATTTATTTCCATACTTAAATAAGAATCTGTGATTTTATGGGTATGAGTACTCTACATGTTAACCCAAAGAAAAACTTCTCTGATTTAGCAAATCATCTTCAAGAGTCACAATGGATAAAAAATTCATTACCTTGTTGCCATCTTGGTAATGGGTTAAGTAGGATAAATAGGCCAACTTAGCTAGACTGTTTCTCACATGAAAGACATATGGGCTATCACTGGGCTTATCCCCAATGCTTACACTGCATTTGGAGTCAAAAGACCTGGGTTCTAACTCTGACTGGATTATTGTAACTCTTATGACCTAGACAAGGTCACAACTTATTTGGGCTTCAGTTTACCCAGAAAGACTAAATACAGCTCTATAAGAGGAAAAAGAATCTTTAATGAAATAGAGGACTTCCAAGCATTCCTGATAAAAAGACCAGAGCCACAGGGAAACTGAAGTTCAAATGCAAGGGTGAAGAGAAAGAAAAAATATAAATATGAACATTGAATAAGCCACTTACATTCAAATATGAGGAGATAGTGCATGTGTTCCTTCTGAATCCTAACATCTTTAGGAGTCATAGAGGGACCCCAATTAAATAAGGCCTGGGAGTAGTTCTGTTATGTCTTGATGATCTTGAGAATGGAGGGATGGAGGAAAATACCATTCCCTGGAAGGGAATGAAAAATTAAGGAAAATGATCTCAACCAATCAGGCTGTGCAA
>JAJPUD010002027.1:282561-361910 GCA_023553655.1 Myrmecobius fasciatus | reverse complement strand
TATCCCACAAATTTTGGTATGTTGTCTCATTATTGTCATTCTCTTGGATGAAATTAGTAATTGTGTCTGTAATTTGCTGTTTCACCCATTCATTCTTTAGGATAAAATTATTTAGTTTCCAATTGGTTTTGGTCTATTTTCTCCTGGCCTTATATTGCATGTGATTTTTATTCGTCATGATCTGAAAAAAATACATTTACTATTTCTGCCTTCCTGCATTTGATTTTGAGGTTTTTGTGTCCAAACACATGGTCAATTTTTGTATAAGTTCCATGGACTGCTGAGAAAAAAGTAAACTTCTTTCTGTCTCCATTTAATTTCCTCCAAAGATCTATCATACCTAACTTTTCTAACATTTTGTTTACCTCCTTAATTTCTTTCTTATTTATTTTGTGGTTTGATTTATCTAGTTCTGAGAGAGGGAGATTGAGATCCCCCACTATTATAGTTTTGCTGTCTATTTCTTCTTGCATGTCTCCGAACTTTTCCTCTAGGAATTTCCATGCTATACCACTTGGTGCATATATGTTTAGTATTGATATTGCTTCATTATCTATGGTACCCTTTAGGAAGATATAATTTCCTTCTTTGTCTCTTTTGATTAAGTCTATTTTTGCTTTTACTTGGTCTGAGATCAGGATTGCTACCCCTGCTTTTTTTTGTTCACTTGAAGCATAATAGATTCTGCTCCAGCCTTTTACCTTCACTCTGTATGTATCTCTATGTTTTAGATGTGTTTCTTGTAGACAACATATTGTTGGATTCTGGTTTTTAATCCAGTCTGCTATCCACTTCCGCTTTATGGGAGAGTTCATTCCATTCACATTCACAGTTAAAAGAACTAATTCTGTATTTCCTGCCATCTTATTTACCCTAGCTTATGCTTTTCTCTTTCTTATCCCCTTTCCCTCCTCCCTACTATTTTACTTTTGATAACCACTTCCCTCAAACAATCCTTCCCCTTTAGAGCCCCACCCCCTTTTTTCCCCTTTCCCTCCTGTTTCCTTATAAATATGTCTATTATTCCCTCAGAGCCAAATCTGATGAGATGGAGATTAACACAATTCTCATTCCCCTCCCTTTTTTTCCCCTCAATCATTATAGGTTTTCTTTGCCTCTACATGTGATGTAATTTCCCTTATTTTACCTCCTTTTCCTCTTCTTCCAGTGTTATCCCTTTTCTACCTCTAATTTCTTTTTCAGTTTATCATATTAATCATAAATCACAATAATCATATCATAATAATCATAATAATAAATTCATAAAATCAACCCTCATTCTATAAGTATCCATATCATAAATATAGTTCTCAAGAGTTTGTTTTTTTTTCTTGTTACCTTTTTATGTTTCTCTTGTGTTCTGTGTTTGCAGATCAATTTTTTGTTCAGTTCTGCTCTTTTCAGCAGAAATAGGTGAAATTCTCCTATATCATTGAATGACCATCTTTTTCCCTGGAAGATAATGCTCATTCTAGCTGGGTAACTTATTCTTGGCTGTAATCCAAGTTCCTTTGCCCTTCGGAATATCTGATTCCCGGCCCTTCAATCCTTCAAAGTAGAAACTGCTAGGTCCTGTGTGATCCTAATTGTGGCTCCTCGATATTTACATTGTTTCTTTCTGGCTTCTCGTAATAACTTTTCCTTGGTATGATAGTTCTGGAATTTAGCCATGATATTTCTGGGGGACTTAATTTTTGGGTTTCTTTCAGGAGGTGATCGGTGGATTGTTTCAATAGGTATTTTGCCTTCTGGGTCTAAAATATCAAGGCAATTTTCTTTTATGATTTCCTGGAAGATAGTGTCTAGGTTCTTTTTTTTCAACATGGCTTTCAAGAAGCCCTATAATCCTTAGATTGTCTCTCCTAGATCTATTTTCCAGGTCAGTTGTTTTTCCTAGGAAATATTTCATGTTTTTCCCTATCTTTTCTTTTTTTGTTTTAGTTTGATTGATTCTTGAAGTCTTGATGACATTTCCAATTGTTCGATTCTAAATTTAATGTCTTATTTTCTTCAGTTACTGTTTTTAGCTCCTTTTGTAATTGGCCATTTTGTTCCTTGTAGTCTTTTTCCATTTTTTCCATTTTATTTTGCAGTGATCTCATTGCATTTCCCCATGTTTCTTCCAACTCTCTTTTAAGATCCTTAATGCAATCTTCAAAGAAAGCCTTGTGACATGGAGTCCAGTTTATGTCTCTCTTTGGGGCTTTTTCTGGAGTTGCTTTACCTTTAGGGGCCTCAGGATTTGAGGTCTGCTCTTCCCTCTCTCCATAAAAGTTGTCTATGGTGAGAGCTCTTTTTGTTTTTTTATTCATTTTTTTTAAAGGTATGAGGTCTGTTTCAGGCAAAGGTGGGACAGCTGCTTTAACTTGCCCTGGGGCAGTTCTGCTGATTGAGTTATTTTAGGTGCTGGGCATTTCTGCTGATTGAATTATTTCAGGTGCTGATCAGTCCTGCTGATTGATTGATCACCCTAGGGTGCTGTGTAATGGCAGCTAGGTCTGATGCTCATCAGGGGTTCAATGGTTCACAATCTACCCTCCACAAAAGGCAGACCCTCCAAACCACCTGCCCACAATCAGGACAGATTGGCCCAAGAGGCCCCCAGAAGACTCCCAGGTGTGTGAAAAGCACAACGCTCCCAACTCCTGTTCCAACTCCTGTGACAACTCCTGTTCCAGCTCCCTGTTCCAGCTCCCTGCTCCAGCTCCCTGCCCTGGTCTCCCTGTGCTGCAGTCTGGGTTCAGCAGACCACCCCCCCTGCCCAATTAAAATAGACCTGCTTTGAAGTTCTTCCAGAGTATCTTCTTCTAGAAACGTGTTGTCCTCCAGATATTGTGGATTTTTTGCTTCAAAATCAGTCTAGAGGCTTCATATGTTGTTGGTTTGAGGGAAGGTTAGAGGAGGTTACAGACTCCTATCTAATCTCCGCCCTCTTGGCTTCACCCCCGGAAGTCCAGAGAGCTATATATTTTAATTGAAAATACAGAGCAGTAGAGGGAGATAGAGAATAATATTTGAGGTCAGATTTCTTCTGAGACACAAACTGATAACAAGCCCCAGGCTATCAGCAAAGTGAGAGTAATCTGACTTTCATTTTCAGACCACCAGCAACTTCCATTTTGGGCCCACCATAGTTTTGAAAGAAAGCCCCCACTCTTCTGGGAAGAGCAGATTGAAATAAAATCATATCTACATGGAGGGAGGAAGTAGGAAGTGCTCCCCCCTCTCAATAAGCTGAGAGATCAGGTAACCTTACTCAGGAGCACCTCTAGTTGCCTCATAAAAAGTATAGAAGACTAAACTCTTTAAAGTATTCTTAAACAGAAACTGAAAGCAAAGCCAGAAGATCAAGCAGATAAAAAGTCAGAGCGCAAAACATAACAAAATAAAAACTTCTTAACCTTAATCAAAACTTTTGTTATTAAGATTTGAGAAACAAATAATTTAGGGAAGAGAGAACCCCTGAAAAAGGATAACATGGAAAAGCTCTGGTTGGCTCCATGGTTATATGAAGTCCAACACAAGGAAAACCCAAATACTTACTGAAATATTTTTAGCACAAGAAGGCAGCATTCCACTGACCAACAGTAAAGGCTGAAAATAGGTAGAGGTCATTGGATTATCTCAACATAACTTAATATGGTTTACCTCAGAATGAAGTCTATAGAGCAGTTACCATCCAAGAGTGGATCAAAAGGCTCTCCAAGGGAGATATTAGCATGAATAGCCAACAAAAGGCGACAAAGTGGATCTCAAATGTCTAAGTCCCATAGAATTATTTATGGAAACGGGAGCATTTCTGGTGGCAATTCTGTCCCAGGTCATCACCACAAGAATTTATAGAAAGGTTATCCTTAAGGAGCCTGACCTCAGTGATGAATATAATGTGGATTATGTATGGTAATGGGTAGAAACTCAACACATCATGTTGTATGTATAGTAACACGAGGATGATAATAATACTAATACTAATACTACTACTAACAATAATAATAATACCAGAGCAGGGTCTTGTCTCAAGACATTGATAAGAAAAAAAGATAATGAGAACAAATTGGTATTGTTTATAATAACAACAGCATTATCAGCTATTTATAATGACATTTTAAGGTTTGGAAAACATTTGAAATGCATGATCTCATTTGAGACTTACCACAGTTCTGTAGTGCAGGTGCTTTCTTAATCTGCATTTTAAGTGTGAGGGAACTGAGAACATAATAGGTTGTATGGCTTATCCAGAGTCATGTAGTTAGAATTAGGTTTAAAGTAGAATTTGAGGTCAGGCTTTCCTGATTCCACAATATCATGCGGAGTCTCAACTAAGATCAGCACAAAGGTAAATATATATAAGCAATGTGCAGGGACACTGAGTTGCACCCAGAATTAAACAGGTGGGAGGTAGCTTTGGGGAAACCACGTGCTGCTTCCAACATGATCCTAATGTTCTCTTTACAAACGACGGTATATTTAAAAAACATTATAGTGATATTCTATAGCTATATGTCATAGAATACTACATTCTCTAAAAAAATGAAGGTTGAGGGTCACCTAAAGGGCAACAGGAAGTGCATGATGGGTGGAAGTATACTGTAATATATTCCCATTGAATAACTGTACAAGAAAAACCAAGTGGATTAAAAAAGCCTATCGTCCAGACTCTAATATAAAGTTAGATGGACAATCTATACATCATATATCTTGGACAGACACTGAGCAGATGGGGGAAAATAATAAGAAAAAAAATGAAGCATTACCTATCATCAGTACCTCAGAAAACATGAATGTTGCGTTTATCTTGGCATCATCATCCTGTTCTCTGTGTTCAATTATTTTCCTTCTCAGTGTACAGTATTGCTGTACTCTAGCTCAAATTAGGATATTTTTATTTTAAGCAGAAGGAAAGTACTTATGTCTAATTATTCCGTAATTTTAGGAACTATGTTTTTCTAAGTATAAATCCAATATTTAAAAAATATTCTAACAGTCCTTGTGTTCAAGTTACCAATATTATGTTTTTAATTAGTCAGAAAGCAGGTAGGCAGTCAAACATATTTGTGTAAAAAGGAGGAATAGTAAACTGAACTTCACACCTCATAAAAAGCTTTGTAGTCATCCCAGTGGTGGCTCTCTGCATCCTGTAGAATGCTTGTAGCACACACTCTGATGCAGTAGTCTGTAACTTGAAACTGGAGAGTGCTGATGAGTTCCTGATATCGTTGGACAGGCACTAGGAACAGGGGTCTGTTTAGAGGGAATGATCAAAGAGACAGAAATTTAAGGCCTATGAGGTAGGAGACATCAATCTCCAGAACTAAAAATGGTTTTGATTATTAGATATCAATCATTCATTTCCTTCAGTACTGGAGTCTAAAACCTATGTTCACTTAAAAAAATGGTATTTGTTTCACGAGATCTTTTAAAATTATACATTTGACATTCTACATATATAATCTTTAGTTTTAGACAAATTTCATTGTCAATAGATCATTCATGGATAGAATTATTCACTGTAAGCTTCTTTCAAAGATCATTATATTATCTAGGCAACTGATACAGAATTTCATAATTGGAAGGGACTTTGATAACCATATGACCCAGCTATTTCACTAACATTCCTTACCAATACTCATTCAGTCTCCCCTTGAAAATCTCCAATGATGTGAAAATTACTACCTACTAGGGCAACTCATGGTACTTTTGAATAGTTCTAATTATAAGAAAATTTTTTCTGACCTCAAAATTAAATTTGCTTCTTTGCAACTAGCACCCATAGCTCCCATTGTTTTCTTCCTTAGTAGCCTAATAGAAAAGGTATTATCCTTCTTCTGTCTTACTACCTTTCAAATACTGGAAAACAGCTATTCTATCCCTGAGTTATTTCTTCTCCACATTAAAAATTCCCAGTTCCTTTAACTGATCCTTTGATGAAATGAACGCAAGACCCTTTCCTATCCTAATGATCCTTTCTTTGGGCACCCTATCTTATTACAGTCACTACAGAACTACATGCATTTTTTCAGAAATAATGTTTATAAAAATATCCTATGTCCTTCTATTCATATTTTTAAAGTTTCAAATGTTAATTATTTAGACAGTATCTTTGAAAATTTGCTTTGATAATTCAATTAAAAAGTGATTTCTGATACTTTAAAAATTAAATTCAAGTATGAATCATTATCTTTGAGAATTAAAAGAAATAAAATGACTAAAATTTTATTTTAGTAATTATTTTATTTCCTTTTCATATCATTGTCCTTTATACTAAGAAGAAGAATCACTGTCTAGTCTGTATATGTGTAAATGGTAGCATTTTAAGCAGAGGACTAGTTAGTGAAACTTTGCACTGAAATTTAAGGGAATTGGTAGCATTTGTACTACTCCAGCAAGGAGAAGTAATTGATCTTACTATGTAGTTATCAAAAACACTAAAATTACAAAAGGAGTCTTTCTCCTAGGAGCAGCATCATCTCAGGAGGCCCAGGTCCATGTTGATTGCTATCCTGGTGGAAACTTCTTTATCAGTGACCTTGCCAACTAGTTAGAGCCTTTACCTCTTCTCCATAGGGTAGTGTCTCAAGTTCTTTTCTCCAACAGAAGCTTGCATTCTGGGATTTGATATTCCCCTATCTTCCAAGTTGAATTTGTTTTAAAATGGTGATTTGAGGGTACCTATCATGCTCTTTATCCTGGGGCATATTTTATGATGTTCAACCCAGGAACTAAAATTTCTAGTTATAGTTCTGGTACTAGTTTTTTTCTCTATTAAAAGCAAAAGTGGCCATTGATTAATGGCTGCCTCAAATGGTAACATTAACAATGAAGAATAATAAGCAACCACACTATCTCCCTTAACTTTCTCACTGCTGCTACTTGGGATTTTCTATCCAGTTTCTTCCTAAGGAAGCCTTGTGACCCTGTATTCATCCTTATCTCTCTCATTCAACCCAAGGTCAGTTCAGGCTTAAGTTGTGACACCAAGCTTCTTCTCTGGATGTTCCATCCTTTCTGTTTTGTACCCACCCGCACAGCTCTCTCATCACCAAAGCTGGTTCTCAAACTTACAATTAACTTTTAGAAAACTACTTGTAAGTAGAAAATTACCTACATCAATAATATTTCCATTCTTTTTCCTAATCACAGAAAAATAATATTAAATTCTTCAAATATCTTATAAAACACTAATATTAAATTGCTGTTCTAACATATCTCTACATTAATCACCAAACAGGTTCAAATTAACTTTCTATATATGAACTTGAATCATGAAGATGGCAAAAACTTTATAGGTATAATTCATACCTGCACACAAAATTCCTTGTTCAAATTTTATGTAATTTCTTTAGCAGACCTTTATTTAAGAAGATAACCAGAAAAACAATTGTCTGATGTCTGTATTTAAAGAATATGTAGAGTGTTAAAGGACAACTTCCAAATTTTATGTATATTGTTTTATATATTCCATAGCTTTTTTAATTTTTAAAAAAAGATGAAAACTTCATTGTGATTATTAACTAATTCTAAGATGTCATCATATAGCTTTAACTTCTATGATATCAAAAGATGAAATAAAACTTTTACATTATTAACTTTGATACTTACTTCTTACTTGTTTCTTTCATCAAATCATCATAGTGCATAAAATGCTGACAGACAAATATGGCGGTAGCGAGAAGAGTATATAAATTTTTCAGGGGTATTTTGGAAGGAACTTCCTTGCTTCTCTCTTCCAACCTTGCCAGGACAGCTGTTGCTACTTTGCAACAGGCCTCCACAAAGTTTGCTCTAATTTCCTGAAATGAACCATCTCTGCAAGCGAGAGCTAGAGGAAGCATCATGTCAAGTTCTTCCATGATGTCAGCACAAACCTAGGAGACAAATAAATGTGGCATTGAGTTATTTGTGTTCTGTCAACACTGGGTAACTTATGAACATTATGACCAAATTCCTCAATAATGAATTTGCATCAAAAACAAATACATTGACTCCGTTGTTCAGTGTTTTACTCCTCAGGAAGAAGAAAAAAAAATTTATTTCAAAGGATGAAATACCAAACAACACTCCTTTTTGAGAAAATGCTTCCTCTGCTTTCTCCAAAAAGAAAAAGGGAAAAAAGGGAGCCATAATACCACTGACTTGTAGTAAGAAAAGATCTGAAGAATGGGAGAGGAAATTTTTTTTAAATTTTATTTGCATAACATGTGTGGGTAATTCTTCAACATTAACCCTTACATAGCTTTCTGTTACAAATTTTTCCCCCCAACTCCCCACCCCTCCCCTAGATGGCAGGATATCCACTACATGTTAATTATGTTAAAATATTGGCAAATCGAATATATGTATACATATTTCCAAACTTATCATTGTTGTGCAAGAAAAATCTTATCTACACAAAAGACACATCAGATAAAGGAAACACAATGTAAGCAAACATCAATCAAGGAGTATGAGAATGTTATGTTGTGGTCAACATTTCACATCTCTCTCTCTCTGGGTGTATATGGCTTTCTTCACTGAACAATTGGAGCTGGTTTGAGACATTTCTTTGTTGCAGAGAGCCATGTCCATCAGAGTTGATCATCATATAGTATTGTTGTTGCTGTGTATATTGATCTCCTGGTTCTGCTCATTTCACTCAGCATCAGTTCATGCAAGTCTCGGGAGAGGAAATTGTGTCAGGCATGAAGTAACATGTAATTAAAATAGCTTTGGAACTTTGGTGATAAAAAACTTGTAGGGCGGAGAGAAATGACTGGGATGGGAAAAGTCTCTTTCAGGGCCAGAGCCTGTGCTGGAGTCCACTCCACTTCCCTGATATATAAACTGAAAGGAATGACTGGGATTACTGGATGAGGCAGCCATGGTAAAAATTCAGTTCAAAGGCAGATTTGCAACCAGTGACAAAATTGAGTACTAGAAAAGCAAACCAAAGGAGGAAGCGAAATCCCAGGTGATGAATTCCTTTAACTGATTAAACGCTGCTTCCTAAAGGGGTTGTGTAAAAGGCACCGAACTGGGAAAGCTTGCTAGCTAGTTAGTAACCAGCATTTGAATGTGATTCCTGAATGAACAGAAAAACAGGAAGGCCAGAAGAAAACAGACAAGCGTCAGAGCTTTGAAATTTATAAAATATATCTTATTATATTGAGATTTATTATATCTATATTAGGGGAAGTTAGGTGGCACAATAAATAGAGTATGAGGTCTAGAATCAGGACTTCAGTTCAAATTCAATCTCAAGTACTTATTAGCTGTGTGGCCCTGGGCAAGTCACTTATCCCTGTTGGCCTCAGTTTCCCAATTATAAAATGAGTTAGAGAAGGAAATGGCAAACCACTCCAATATTTCTGCCAAGAAAACCTAAAAAAGTATCAGAAAGAGTTGGACACAACTAAAAATGACTAAATAACATTTCCACACAAATTTAAAAGGAAAAGCAAGAGGCAAAATAGAAATTCACAGGTTTATGTGTAATCATTTTTTATTCTGCTTTGTATATAGAAATGTCCATCTTATTTAGAATTTGTTAAGTTTTCAGAATAATAATAAGCAAAATTAAAATATAAAACACAAAATAACTGTGGGCCTGGAAATCCTCCTGTTTTAAGAAAAGTCAGTGGAATGGTTCAGGGATATCTTATCCTGGATGGAGATAAGAATTTCAGCAGCCTCCATGGCCCTCTGAATGAAGAAGCTGTGAGGAGAATCTTTAAAGTCCCTCAGTCACCCCAGTCAGACAAAGTAAGGCCTGCAAAAAAATGACTGAAGGTACCACTTCTTGCTGGCAAGGAGACTGAATGTAAACAAACCCACCAATTCACTTAGCATTCCCCTCAACATAAACTTTGATCTGCACACCAGCTCTGGGCTCCCTGCTCTCTCCCCCCAGTGTCCTGGGGTCTAGGTCTGCCTGACCCAGTTATAAAAGCTTCTGGTCTTGGCATTCTCCCACCTCTCCAGCAGGGATCCCTGAGGGATCTGATGGGTTTCCAGGCCCTCTGACTGCCTTCCTCCCTGACTGAATTTCTCCCAGTAAGACTTAGCTCGGTTTGTTTTTTCTCTGCTTGCCTTCATCTCTCTCCTGTTGTACCGTGGTGATCTTCCCTTCCTTGCACTGTACCTTAGAATCTCAAACCTCTTTCAGATTACATTGACACACAACACAGATGGTGTTTTTCTCAATATGTATGATTTTATTAACAATGTTTTCTGAATATGTATGATTTTATATCCTGTTCTTAAGAACTACATATCAAGCCATAATGACCTGATTGACTCCTCATAATTATTAAGCTACACTAGTCTGACTTCCTAGGAATGTAGCTCAGGGGGAAGGGGGAGTTCTTCTGGGGGAGGGGACCAAGCCAACAAATTATTTGGGTAAACTCCACAGACCAAGAAGATCCAAAGAAGGCCTAGGACTAGAGCATAGAGGTATCCGGGTCTCAGAGAACCATGGAGCTTCTTGTTTCCCCCAAGTGTTTTTTGCTGGTAGGTGGAGCTCATAATTCATAGGATTAGTGTGGTAATGAACACGCTCAGTCCTTATCATTGTACTGGATCAGGACAGAGATAGTGTTTAATGTTGTTCAGGTTCAGTCATGACTTTTCAGGACCCCATTTGGAGTTTTCCCTGCAAAGATATAGGACAGGGTTGCCATTTCCTTCTCCAATTTACAGTTAAGGAAACTAACTGACTCAAATGGGGTTAAGTGACTTGCCCAGGGTCATAATGAGGCTGGATTGAACTCAGGTATTCCTGACTCCAGGCCAAGGGATCTATCCACCTAGCTGTGGCAGATAGAGATAGTAGAGCTAGCAACCACCATGAGCTAGCAAAAAGTGTCTAATGCTGTTCCACTGAGTCCAATTAGACAAGTTAAGTTAAGAGCAGAGGCACATTTGGATGCTTTTACTTGATTACTACTCTATTGCTAACTGGATCCTCCAAATAATTCTTGAAAGGCAGAAGACCTGAGTTTAGGTCCTGACATGGAAAAAGCCTCCTCCCATACCTCTCATTTTTCTTTCATCCTTGTATTTTCCCCCCCAAAGTTTGCATGCTGACTGACTTTTCCCATCACTAGTTCTATTCACACTGTAGGATGTATAGGCCCATCCAACCTTGGAAGTATTAGGGTTGGGCCAACCTGAATCAAGTGCTCCATAGTTCCTTTACCCACAGTTAACGGAGTAAGGGAGGCAGATGAGTGTTATACCTATATAAAGTATTAATACCCTCACTAAAGTATTGCCTAGATGAACCAATTTTTAGACTGTGTTGGCCTCCTCTTTGTATTTCCTTTGTCCATATTCAGATTGATGCTACCAAGTATCAACTTCTATGTTTACTTAATTCATCAGCAATATCCTTTTGTAAGAGGTGATCAATTTTCCAATAAAATAATTAAGAGTCAGAATCAAGTTCCTGCTATATTCCTGATCTCTACTTTGAGTTTATCCATATCTCTCTTCACCACTAAGGATAGAGAGGGATATGGGAATGGACTGGAAAAAAGTTTAGTTTTGTTTTTAGCTAAAGAAACACATGAATCCTTTCTTCCATTTAAATATGGAGGAATGACCATCTGCATGGAGAAAAGTACTGCCACCAATTAAGTTACATAACCATATAGTAGTAAAGCATGTAGTCTTTTTTTTTTTTTTTTTTTTTTTTGGAAAGGGAATTGGGGTTAAGTGACTTGCCCAAGGTCACACAGCTAGAAAGTGTCTGAGATCAGATTTGAACTCAGGTCCTCCTGACTTCAGGGCTGGTGCTCTATCCACTGCGCCACCTAGCTGCCCCAAGAGCATGTAGTCTTAATGCAGTTTTAAACTTTAATAATTTTAGAAGTGTATACTATAAATTTACAAGAGCCCAACTTTTTTTGAAAATTACTGAAATAGTTTTGTGAATTGTGAACAAATTTTAAAAATTTTCATTTTAATAAGATACCTTGTCATTAATCATTATGTGTACAAGAGTTTCTAGATGACCTTTTCTCAGACTGGTCAATCAGTAGATTAGGTCCTCTTGCTTGGCTACCCAATCACTCAGTTTTCTGTTGGATTATATAAAAAATATTATATACACATCAAAAGCTCATCTTTGGATGATTTTTAACAAATGAAACTGAGTCACTAAGTAACAGCTAATGATTTTTTTAAGTTCAAAAACCAAATAGAATGATGTACAAATAGTTATACTGAATTTTCATAAAAAACAGCAATATTTTAATATTTAAAATAGTCTTTTAATTTTTTCAGAAGTTTAAAACCTTCATATTTATGAATTTGCTAAAGCTTAAAACTATACCAAGAATTTGGAGACATCATGTAGAGAAAAATAAACATACTAAGTATTTATCAGCATTATCTCCTAAATTATTCTGATATTAAATTATGTTTCCGTAAAATTTCTTGAATATTTAACTACACCTAATAGATTAAATTTTTGACAACTATATATGTCAGATTAGCTCAAATAAATCTAAAACATCAATAACATGAATTTAAAAGGTGCTTATAAATTGCAGATAAGGGGGGTCATAGAGGTGGTATTTTCTAATTTCAATCTTTCTCAAGGTTGGAGGGGAACAATCTGTCCAAAGGCCAATTCTCCATAAATGATTATGATTTACAATTGCCTGATTAAGATTTTTGACAGAGACTCAGGTGAGGGAGTGCTTCTCTGAAATAGAGTAGATAATCTCCAACAATTCTCTTTTAAAACTCTTTAAAGAGACTATAATAGGAAGGAAAACCAGTGGTTTTATGCTAGATTGCCTACTTTTTTAATACTATAGTTTGGATTTATTTATGAGTGTAATTACTTCTTTTTTACATAATGTTCCATATTTAAACTTCTTAAAACTCTTCTAAGTATTAAAGGCTGAGTCACATGATATAATGACATTCATATGAGTAAGAGAAAAAGATTTAATGATGGACTAAGTTGGCCACAAAGACTCAAAAGAGCCTGTTCCTATAAGGGATCACTTATTCTGACTTGCTTACTTCATGTGAAGCAAGCCACATTTCTAACATATGTGTGCAGAAACCTGCGTTCCCACCCCCTTACTATGAATAAAAAAAAAAAAGAAAGCAAGGAGAGGTCTGAAAAGTCCTTCTAGTCTCAGGCATCCACAGGTAAAAAGTTTTTGTGAAACATACTTAGGTCTTACTCTCAAATTCCCCATTAACTAAACTACTAAACTTTGTGAAATTATAATCATTGTACTAAATTTTCTCTTTTCTTAGATATAAAATCAGAGGATAAGTAGCTTTCAAAAAAAAAGATCAATGAAGTTTTTCCCCCAATAAAAATACATATAAAATCTTTTAATAATTAAGTTGTGACCTTAGTCAAACTGTGAAGCAGGATATAACACAATGAGGGAAAAATTAACTGGAGGAAGAGAAAATGTTTCAAATATAGAAAAAGCAGAGTTTGAAAAAGGAAAAAGGAAATTAGAATATTTTTAAAGACATAGTCAATCCTGCAATAGCACTGATTTCATGAATTTCCCATGAAAAAAAATATACTGAAATATTTGTAATACAGATTTCAAAGTTAGGAGAGCATAAAATCCTGTTCCCACTGTCTCCTAGCTAATTTTAAATCATTTGATACTTGCCTTTACAATTTTCTTGGGTTGGTCTTCCTCAGAAGTTGCTCTGCACAGCTCCCAAATTGAGTGAACATTTACAAGACTCATAGTATAGTTTACAGATGAAGATTTTTCATTCTGTTCACGATGGAGAATTTTAGTGGCATGATCTTCCATTGCTATTGTTAAACAACGAACCACCGAAAGAGACACCTCTTTAAATGCACTTCTCCAGCCAAAATCTAGTAAAGTATACTGAAACGAAAATTTATATAATATAAACCTGAATCCACAATGAATATTTTTATTGCTACAAATATAAAATTATGGCTTTTCTTATGCAAGTTTAATATAGTTATTCTTTATTTACACTATGAAAATTATTCTTAAAACATTGAAAATATTACCTTGTGAATATAGTATAATGTAAAAGACAAAAATATATTCTTAACCAACATTAATATACTGACATTTCATTTTAACTTGTTGGTAGATTTAATCGAGTGTTTTTTTAAATTTAATTTATTAAATGTAGCCCAATAACCATCTCTATGAGAGCTAAAAACTACATTGATTTATCACCTAATGTAACCTATAAATTCAATGTATTTAATAAAGTCTAAATTAAATTTTAGAATTATTTTTATAGTTTACTGTTAACATATGCTGTGACATGTTACTATTAAATATTAAATCATTTATTTCCTTTGCATTATTATAACTTTTAAAAAATACCATTAAAATATAAATTATTCAGAAAAAGAAAATTATCACGTTTGTTAATCTTATTCATAATTTTTTTAGCTTATGTACCTCCCATTGTGATAGGCAGAATTACTTTTAATTCCACTAAAATAAGACATAAAATAAATTGTACTGCTTCTTTTTGCCTATAGAGGAGGTTTAAAATGTTTTTTCCCATTTTATAAAATATATAGTTGTCAAATGGTTAGAAGTATAATGTAGCTTCAGGGGGTGGAAAAAAACTAGTTTGGGACAGGAGATCTAGGCTTGAATTCTGGCTTTGCCACTAAATAGCTATATGAGCTTAAGATATTTCCTTAGTCTCTTTGGGACTTAGTTTCTTTATTAGTAATAAAACAAAAGAACTGGAATAATTTATTGCTGAGGTCTCTTTCAATTTATTATCTCTATAATTTGCTTGGTTTTATTTTTTAATGTGCTGAATCATTCAGTCAACAACATTTATTGAATTATTAGGAAAACATACAAATCACTACATTGAATGTTTGAGGCAACAATTTATAAATATATACACACCATATACATAATAGTAAACATATATATTAATACAAATGTACATCTATACATGTGTGTGTCCCAGAAGGAACTTTAAAAAATGTGTGTGTGTGTATATATATATGTATACATATATATATATATACATACATACATATACATGTAAACACATATAACAAAATATATCTTAATGTAGAATTATGTGATTCTCATATAAAAATGGTGTACATGGTACAACAAAGTACATAAATAAGATTTTTACAGAATAATATATTACTGGGCACAAATTCTTTGTGTGTATATGTATGTATGTGTATATATATATGTATGCATATACATATATATATATAGTCTAATTAAATAAATGTTATCTAGTCATTTGTAAAATGAAAACCACTGTCACACAGTTTTCATTTTAAAAATCAAACTAATTTCAATAGGAAAGAAAAATAACAAAATAAGATGAAAACTTTTTTTATCCTTAACAAAAGGGATAGAAACAGTAGTCAGATACTTTCATGGAAGGTCATGGAATGGCAATGTTGTGTATGCATTCCAACATTTATTCTCATGAACCATTTCTAAAATCCCAAACTCTGGAATTACATAATCTCACTACAATTTCCCAGGACCCATTAATTAATGAACTAAGTGCTTATTATTTAGCCATTACACTAGGTATTTGAGGATACAATGAATGAATGAAAAAAGCATTTATTAAATACTTCTATGTCTCAAAAGCTCTGATAAATGCATTATTAAAATCTTTTTTTAAAAAATTAGTTGGTAACTCTCAAGGAGTTCACACTCTAACTGGGGGCATTAATACATAAAAGAAAGTGGAACAAAAAATCAGGAAGTTAAAAGAGAAGAAGGTCCAGGAGTGCTCAGCTTGAAGATGCAGCGAGATGACATTGTCTGCAGATAAATGTCAAGGCTAGGATGAAATGGCAGGGAGGTGATCAGGCCTTTATCTCTCAGAAAGGATTAGGGTTGCTGAATGATCTCATCAAAGTGGTATGTGTAGTCAGGACACTTTTGGGGGGAGGAGAAGGAGCATTAGGAACTGGAGGGACCAAGACAGGTTTTATGTAGAGGCAGAGGTAAGGAGGGAGTGTAAAAGCATTAGGGATGTCACAGAGATGGGAGACAAGAGTGTATGAGGAAAAAAGAGAAGGTCAATCTTGCTAGAAAGTTATTGGGATCAAATCATGAAGGACAATAAAAGCTAAACATATTTAGAAAGATGATAGATATTGATGTACACATATATGTTATACACATGTATAAATGCATATAAAATTTCAGAGGCAATTGAGAGCTTTAGAATTTACTGAGTAGGTGAATGACATTTTCAGAACAAAGCTTAAAGAAAATCCCTTTAGGAGCAGTAATTAGAACAGTCTGGAAAAGGGAAAGACAGAATAGGGAAACCAATAAGCAATCACTGAAATAGTCTGGGTGAGAAGAGATGGCTTTAAGCAGGATGGCTGCTGTGAGTAGGAAGAAAAGATCGAATGCAAGAGATATTGTGAAGCTAGAAATGTTAAGACTTGGTAACTGGTTTTATTATGTGGAAAGGAGAGAAGAGTTTAGCATTGTTATGCATGTGACTAGGATTGCAGTGGTGCCTTTGACTGAATTAGGGAAGTTTTGAAGAGTGGAGGAAATAATTGATTAAATTTTAGACAAGTTGAGTTTGAGATGTCTCTGGTACATTTTTAGTTTGAAATGTCCAATAAGCAAATAATTAATGATGTGAGACTGAGACTCAGGTAGACATTCAGGCTAGATCTATAATATGGGAGTCATTAGCAAAGAAATGATTGCTAAACTCAAAGAAGTTGATATCAAATGATAGAGAAGGGAAGAGAAGAGAAGAGAAGGGGAGAGAAGAGAAGAGAAAAAAAGACAAGACAAGACAAGACAAGACAAGACAAGACAAGACAAGACAAGACAAGGCAAGACAAGACAAGGCAAGACAAGAGGAGAAAGGAGAGAAGAGCACCAACAGAGCTTTGAGAAACACCCACAGTTAGGGAGAGTGATATGGATGATGGGCCAACGTTGGAAATGAGAAGAAGAGATTAGACAAGGAGAGGGTATCCAAGAGGAGAGCATGATTACCAGTATCAAATGCACCAAATAGGTCTAGAAGGATGAGAACAGAGAAAAGGCCCAATAGATCATGTAGTGAAAAGATTATTAACAATTTTGAAGAGAGTAATTTCAAGATTAGGTAAGGAGATAGATTGTAAAAAATTAATAAATGAATGATGGGATTTGCTGTCTGAAATGGAAGCAGACTGTCCAAATTCCACATCCTTATTTCAGCAAACACCTAAGTTTCCACTAGATTTAATTATTATTAAATCATTATTATGATTAATTATGGTTAAGAAAATAAACTTCTGAAAGGGACCCACCTGTGCAAGAATGTTTGTGGCAGCCCTTTTTGTAGTGGCTAGAAACTGGAAACTGAATGGATGCCCATCAATTGGAGAATGGCTGAACAAATTAGGGTATATGAATGTTATGGAATATTATTGTTCTGTAAGAAATGACCAGCAGGATGATTTCAGAGAGGCCTGGAGAGACTTGCATGAACTGGTGCTGAGTGAAATGAGCAGAACCAGGAGATCATTATACATGGCAACAACAATATTATATGATGATCAATTCTGATGGACATGGCTCTCTTCAGCAATGAAATATTTCAAACAAGTTCCAATTGTTCAGTGAAGAAAGCCATATATACCCAGAGAGAGGAATATGAAATGTGGACCACAACATAACATTTTCATGCTCTCTCTTGATGTTTGCTTGCATTGTGTTTCCTTTCTCAGATTTTTTGTCCTTGTAGATACTTTTTTTCTTGCACAACAATGATAAGGGTGGAAATATGTATACATATATTCTATTTGTCAAGTATTTTAACATAATTAACATGTAGTAGATATCCTGCCATCTAGGGGAGGGGTGGGGACTAGGGGGAAAAATTTGTAACAGAAAGCTTTGTAAAGGTCATTGTTGAAGAATTACCCATATATATGTTTGGCAATTAAAAAGCTTTAATTAAAAAAAAAAAGAAAAGAAATTTCTTCCTCCCCAAAACTGCACAAAAATCAGTCAGAAGTCAATAGCAATAAGAGAGCTCAGCAAAGTCAGTAGAAGGTAGCCTTTCAAATAGATAAGAAATAGGGTACATATTGCTTTCTAAGCTGTGTTCAAAAGCAGCACAAGTAGAGAGAGCTCCATTAAGAAAGTCCCAGGGTAGTCAGAAATTGGGGCAGGGATCTTGGCAGTAGGCAGCAACCAGCATAGAGCTGCAATCCTCAGACTGGGGCAGCATAGGTCCAATGAAAAAAACAGATTTGGCAGTCATCTTCACAGGATCCTTAGGGAGGCTACCAAGAAAGAATAGAAATAAAAGAGAAAACAACTTATGGAAGAGTGCTATGGCACACCACAATCCAAAGGCTGTGGCATGGAAGATGGTCCTGCAATGGAGAATGAGAAAGCCTTACTAGTAAGAGGAGAAATAGGAGGAGCAAGGTCACAAAAGGAAAGGACCAAGAGTGGGATCGACCTGGCTAAATGCTGCAGCCAGGTCAAGAAGAAAGAGAAGGAAGACCACTGACCTGATCAATAAAGAGATCACGAGGGATCTTGGAGAAATAAGTATGGTGAGGTCAGAAGACACGAAGAGAAGAACAGAGTGGGAGGTGAGCAAGGGGGGGTTAAGTGCAGCATTATACTGTTCAAACAAATTGTCCTGACTGTAATTCTCTTGGCATTATTTGTCTACAGTAGCTAAGAGCTCATTTCTAACTATTCTTTATCCTTCCTTTTTCTCCCATTTCATTCTTTCCTTTTTCTTTTTCAAATTAGCTAATGCATAAGCTCCTATCATCTTAACAAATCTTAGTGTTCCTTTAATGTAGAACTTCTAACCCAAAACACACAATCCTAACCCTGAGCTCAATGTTCTTTCATCAGAGGCAACATAGGCAAAGAGGCAAATGTCTATCCTGGACAGAAAACTATGTATGATCTAAATAATATTCCACCTTGGGAAAGGTTCTTATCTTTTAATCAAAGACTTAGCAGGTTAATTTTCAAACTGGAATTTATTTTTCCAACCAAGTTATAAAACACAAATAATTGAGATTTAGGTAGAAATATCTTGAACCATATTGCTGGTATGTAGGAAAAAACTCAAATGACTAGGAATGCTTTCAAACTTACCTCTTCTATCTGCAGTAATTTCTCGGGTAGGATGCTAGTTTCATTTGCTCTAGCTTCCTGTATTAAAAATTCTCCACTAGATTTCTTCCAAGCTCCTATGCAATATTAAAAATAAGGATCCAAGTTAAAATTTATTTTGTTTTAAATTTAAATCCATAACACTTTCTAATATATAAATATTATTTATAAAAACAACAAAACACAATGGAATGCTACTGTTATGATAATATGAAACTCAAGTTACATATAATGTTTTTCATATAATATGATGGAATCTATATTCTATTGTATTCATAATTTATAATTGATACATAAAGTATAGCTACTTTTTTCATTAATTTTGTTTTATATTGCTTCACAGTTACTTGATTCCAAAAAGAATAAATAATTTAAGGATAACAGTAAAATTAATTTCAGTTTTTATAAAATAAATAAATTGGAAGGTATTTTAAAATGTGAAGTGATTTCCACCATTTTAACATGTCAAAATAAATGACACCTTTAACTATCACAAATACATTTAAAAATGAAAATACTGGAAAAAGTAATGATTTTTCTGCTATATAATAAATAAATTTCCTATTCTTTGTTTCAGATGGCCAAATTTTGAAAATTTAATCCCCTTTCAATGTCCAAGTTAATGGAACATATTTGCAATCGTAATCTATCTGATCTAGTTAATACAAGAAGGAATTAAAAATTAAATATACATAGCTACTTCCTCAAACACTTTAATCAACAAACATTTATTAAATACTTAATATAAGTCAGTCATTTTGTTAGGATTACACAAAACAAACAAACAAACAAAAAAAACCCTTTCCTTCAAGCAGTTTACATTCCACCAGGTTGTACATCACTGTTATATTTTAGCAACTGAATAGTATTACATGACTATAAGAAATGATTTGGAAAAAATAGAGTTATCTTAGGTTTATCATTTCACTCCACATATATTATGTACTTTTTCCACTTGAAGGAATGTGTCTCTAGGGATAGTCATTTAAATAAATCCCACTTTGCTAACTTCAAGATAAGTAAGGAATAAGTTTTTAAGGTTTGTGTGGTTGATGAGCATTCTATAGAGAGTTACAAAAAGAAAACTGTCCTGAACTTTATTATACTTCCTTCACTTTTAAAATTCAAATCCTATGGGAGAAAAAATATGAATGATTTTCAAACATAAGACTGGAAAGAATGAGAATAAGCTCATTTTCTTCACAGTGAAAAGCCCCAACCCTCTTTCTACATTATTTCACATATTTCCCATACTTTATATATCCAAGATTCCAGCTAAACTGGAATGCATTGCCACCCGAACTCTCTAGTATCCATAATTTGACTTGTACCCACTCACCACCCTCCCAGCCATCTGTGAAGCCTCTCCTTTATGTAAAGGTCCAACTCATGTGCCACTTTCTCCATGCAGCTTTCCCTGACAATATGCTCCTTACCCCTTAAGATTCTCTCTCCTCAATTCCTCACAGAACCTATGCATTTATCTTGACATCCCTTGTTATCATGGTTATTCTGCTAAATCCTACATATTCCATTAGAACAAAAGCTCCTTAACAAAATGATCTATTCTGTAATTTTGTTTTTATATTCTCATGTTAAATTATATTGCCCATAATCACAGTAGCCACTCAGAGTTTGTTGAGTTAAAATCATAAGTTTCAAAATACAAGTATATCATATAAACTTCAATTAAGCCTCTCTAGAATCTAAGAAGAAAAATATATTGAAAATACAGTCAACTTAATTTTTAGAGAGAATATGGTCACTTTTTGCTCATTATAATAGCACAGATATATGTACATAGAATTAACTTCAATAAATCTAAAAGAATGTCTAGATTAAAATCCTCAGGAGTTCAGTAGATCACCTAAATGCCAAAAATTGCAAATAGAAAATCTTTTTTTCTTTTTCCATTGAGTTCCCTATGATTCATTTTGTGCCCCTAGCTAGTATCTGCAATGTAGTTTCTTTCACAGAGAGTAGAGGTTGGCAGTACTTCTCTGCGACATACACTTTCACACCCAAATTGGTCTTCATAGCTTCCCATTGTGTACACTACAAAGCAACCCGCCTTGTTGGCAGCTAGAAGTGTGAACTATGTCTTTCTTTTCTCCACTGTTCTTTTCTGGCTCACAAGCAACCTCCCACCAAACACAGAATCTGTAGAAGAGACTACATCCAAGAGATAATGCTATGAAAAAAGTAGGAAGAGAAGCCCAGGTGGCCACCTTGCAAATTTCCAATGTGGAAGCCTTCGACCTCTCTGCCCAAGACGCAGCTCTAGTACTGGTGTAATGAGCTTTACAAACCCTGGGAGCCTCTTTACCTTAACTACATACGCCTCCCTAATACAATCCCTTAACCATCTAGCTAAGGAACTCTTAGAAGCCATTTGACCCCTCTTAAGACCCCCTAAGAGTACAAACAATCTTTCAGAAGATCTGAAATCTTTGATTCTTCTGAGACAAACCCTAAGTGTTCTTCTTACATCCAATTTATGCAGCCATGGCTCTTTGTCATCGCTGGGTCTAGAGAAAAACGAGGGCCAAGAAACCTCCTGGTTTAGATAAATCTCAGATGCCACCTTCGGCCAAAAATGAGGAACTGCCCAAAGACATGCTTTATTTTGAAGTAACATTAAATATATTCCAAATTTCAAACCTGAAGAAATTCCATAAGCAACAAAGTATACTGGCAGCACAGTCACAACCAAATAATGTTCTATCATAATAACGGGTCTTCAAAAATGTCAAAGTGGCCAAATAGAAGAAAAAAATTAGTGAAAACATCTTTATTATCTTCAAAAATCTAATTAATACCGATTTCCTAATTAATGGTCTATTCAGAAATCTTTGAGGACAATTTCCTATGGTCTTGGGGAACTAGCAAACATCAAATGAAAAGTTAAAAAAAAATAACTGAGTCAACTTGATGTTTTGTTTCTTATATATGTAGACTGCACACATCTGGATATTGTGAAACATTTGGACGATGCAATTATGTTTTCAATTTCTTCAGATTATGTTGGGTCATGTAGATAGATACACTTCTAAGTTCCTTAGTAGCAAAAAATTCTTAATGAAAGAACATTCAACAAAGCAGAATAATCTGCTTGCTGTAAATCATACAGAAGATTTCTTTCAGTCAAAACATTATTTCAAATGGGAAATTTATAAAACTTGGTTTCTTTGATCATTCTTTTGAGTTATCTTTTCTTTCTTTATTGGAAATCTATTCTTTAATGGTAAAAATGGGATTTCACAAGAGAATAATGAATAGAACAATATGATTTTGTTGGCAATTTCCCTAAGGATGACTTTCCTCAGATAAACATGTACATGTAGTTCTATACTACATGTTGGACTCAATATAAAACATTAAAATTTCTCCAAAGGGAAATATATGTTATCACCAAGAAATATTTTTGTGACCAGATATTTCTTGTTGAGGGCACTTCATAGTTCGGCACTTTAAAATTCTTTCCAATAATTTTATCTTCTGAGCTTTAACTGAATTCACATAATGCAGAATTCTAACTATATTATTGAAATTGTTTCCACCTGCCATGTTATTACCTGACGAAAATGCTCAATGAAGCTTAATGTGGTGTAAAAATATGTATAAAATATATACATGATATATATGTATGCATGTGTGTATACATTTATACATGTGTATATGACACTATGAAACAGGAATGTATTTTCCTTACCAAGATTTTACTTTTTTAAATTAAACTAAATTTTAATTAGTAGAAATCTATTTTCTTTTCCTTATACCTACCACCCCAATAAAAAACCAAAACAAAATACCCCCAAAAAATTCCTTGGTAATAAATATGCATTGTCAACCAAAACAAATTCTGCATTTGGCCATGTCCAAAAATATTTCTCTTTCTGTAACACAAATCTATCATCTTTCTGTCAGGAAGTGAGCAACATGCTTCATCATCAGTCCTTGGCAATCATCGATTATTGTGTTGGTCAGAGTTCTTAAAGAGTGTTCAAAATTGTTTGTTTTTATGTGTTGCTGTTGTTACTATATAAATTGGTCTGCTGGTTCATAAAAAGTCTTCAAAAGTGTTAATTTTTATAATATTGATGTTATGGTATAAATTGTTCTGTTTCTGATCATTTCAATTCTGCATCAGTTCATGTAAGTCTTTTCATGACTCCTTAAAATCATTCCTTTTCTTAAAAAATTCCTCCAGCATAATAATTTTCTATTACATTGATATATCACATTTGTTCAGCTATTCCCTAACTGATGGATATTAGTTTCCATTTTTTTGCCACTACAAAAGAAATTACTATAAATGTGTAGGATATTTTCCTCTTTCTTTGATCTCTTTTGGGCATTGGTTTAATACTGCTATAACTAGGTTAAAGGACATGCCCCACTTACTAATTTTGACTGTATAATTCCAAATTGCTTTCCTGAATAGTTCCCAATTCATATCACAACCTCTCCAATATTTGTCTTTTTTTTCCAGTCATTTTTGCCAATCTGAAGGGTTTTGAGGGCTTCTCATATTAAAAGATTTTGAAATATTCTCCATCAAACCAGGTCCAACTAATCTTTGCTCTCTATCAAATGGAACACAGATTTTTTATTTCTGGAGCCAAAATCTTGCTCCTTTTTTTCAACCCAATTTTGCATCATGTTAATATTTCTCAGAAGTCATTCTAATTTTCAATGAACTTAATAACCATTTATGTAAGAAGCAGTTCTAAGCAGTGAAGAGGTAAAACAGCAAATAAGATATGGTCCCACACCCAAAAATTTCACAATTCAATATTTGGAAATAAAATATATGTGTAAACATGCAACAAAATATGATGTCTACATAGGTAGGTATAATGTACAATTGAGATATGAAAGGAAGAAGATAATTTTGTCTTGGAATGAGGAAGGCATTTTACCTGGCTTTAACCCAGTTTAAAGAATAAGTAGGAAATGAGAATACTCCAAATATTCACAAAGGGAGAAAATAAGGATTGTATTTGGGGAAATACAAATTTTTCAATTTGTCAAGCATATACAGTATATTAAAGTATGGGTGCTTTGAATATCAGTGTAAGAAATGCAGATGCTAATCAGTAGGGAATGGGAAATGAAAGTTTTTAAGCAACTGAGAAATAATTCAGAGTTGTGTCTCAGGAAGATTAGTTTTGTGTTTAGACTATTTCTAAGCAGGTTTATATTCTCAGGGTAAAAATATTGAAAAATTAATCCCACACTCCAATCATCTGAACATAGGAAAACCCCATAAATGACTGGGCTTATCCTTTTTTTTCCCCAGATACACCCTAATTCCAGAATTTCCCTGGGAAGTCCCCATAACTATCCATAGGTCTCTAGGTTCTGAGTCAGGGATACCAAAGGTCTTGAATATACTCTACAAGTTGCAAATTTGGGAACTATATTACATGTAGAATGCACAAAGTCAAAATCTATTGTCCTTAAAAGCAACCAAATGCAACACCATTAGTTATTACAAAGAAAGAATATATTATCCCTTTCTTTTTGGGACTTCATCTAAAATAAAGGTCTTCCCATTGCCTTCTAATAAAGTCTAGTTTCCTTAATTCCATTATCTTTACAGACTTATATTTCTTCTTATATAGCTATTCTTTTCCCTTTTATTTACTTATCAGCTTCAGAACCCTGTTATCCACCTACACCTCTTCCTGATTCTAGCTTTGAAAAGCTTTCTGTAGCATAAAACAATTGCCACATGACCTCCCTTCTATCTTTAGGGTCTCACTTAAATTCCACATTACTTGTTCAAGTTCTCTGAGCAAGATGAATATCCTTCCATGAAATTTACAAAGCCTTGCTAGAATTTTTTTTAGAAGATTAAGCATGCTAAAAAAAAAAAAGCTTTATTTGAATTGGCAATGTAAAAAACTAATTTGAAGCAGTTAAATAATTACATTAAAAATACAAAATCTTATTAAAGTTTAAGCATACCTGTTTCCAGATTGGTGCAAATAATGAATCTCTTGCAATGATTATATCATTTAAATTTATATTACATACTTTCTTTGGACTAGAACAAATCATATTTTACATAATTTTTCTTAAATTAGTGTGAATTCCATTCACCTACATAGGAGAATTCATTATTCGCTCTAATTGGGACCTCATCACACAATTAGTTTTTTTTCCCAGAATGGTTGTTAACCCTGATGGAATTCACCATATAAATTTGTATTTCTTTTATAATTTTGCTGTGTAGACAATATGTAAAGTCAAAGGTCTGGCTTCAGATCCTGACGTAACTTTCAGCACAATTACATAAGGCAAGTCATTTCCATTCTCTAGGCAAAAAATAAAAGAATTTGAATAGATGATCTCCAAAGTCCCTTCAAGCTCTAAAAGTTTATTACTTGATTTCTCTGAAAAGCAGTACTATATCTTGAGAAATTTAATATAATATTTCAAAAATAATCTGCAAATTAGTATTTCCTTATAATTTTAACTTTAGGTATTTTGTTATAACTGATATGTAAATCTATTTCTATAAAAAGAACAACATGAAATATTTCTCTTTTATATTTGAAATTTTGATGGAATGTTATCCAAGCACTTAAGCACATCATGATGCAGATAAGCGATTTGTTAAGAATTTGAACTGTATCTGTGATGTCATCAATGTAGAGTATGTCTAGTGGAAAATGGCCTCCATCAATGAAAATCAACACCTCAGCTGCAATTTGCTGTCTTAGAGAATTAGTTACAACACAGTAAATTTAAGTAACTTACCCAAGTCACGAATCACTATGTTAGAAGAACTTGAACCCAAGACTTCCTGATTCTATGCTAGCTCTAGTCATGACATTATATTGCCTCTAATGTTAAGAATTACAAAAATCCCTATTGCATTTTTTAAACTTCTTGCCTTAGGAATCTCCTCACAGAGACCCTTTAAAATGTTACAGAATATCTTTTGGAATGGCTACAGACACCAAGATCTTACTCATGAAGCCAACCTAGTGATGACCCTTTTTGAACTTGGGCAGCCAAGCTCAGATCATAGGCATGTACATCAGGATGTAACTTGTCAGAATTTGTCCTGCTATTCTATATAGAGAAGTATTGAGAAAATATTTTACTGGAGGACTTTTTTTTCTTTTTAAAAACATACATTTTTTTTTACTAATATTATTTTAGTTTAAATAACTATGGCATTTTTGTTGGTGGAACTGTGAATGGATCCAGCCATTCTGGAGAGCAATTTGGAACTATGCTCAAAAAGTTATCAAACTGTGCATACCCTTTGACCCAGCAGCATTTCTATTGGGCTTATATCCCAAAGAGATCATAAAGGAAGGAAAGGGCCCCACATGTGCAAGAATGTTTGTGGCAGCCCTTTTTGTAGCGACTAAAAACTGGAAACTGAATGGATGTCCTTCAATTGGAGAATGGCTGAACAAATTATGGTATATGAATATTATGGAATATTGTTGTTCTGTAAGAAACTACCAGCAGGACGATTTCAGAGAGGCCTGGAGAGACTTGCATGAACTAATGCTGAGAGAAATGAGCAGAACCAGGAGATCGTTATACACGGCAACAACAAGATTATATGATGATCAATTCTGATGGACATTGTTCTCTTCAACAATGAAATGTTTCAAACCAGTTCCAGTTGTTCAGTGAAGAAAGCCATATACACCCAGAGAGAGGGATGTGAAATGTGGACCACAACATAACATTTTCACGCTCTCAATTGATGTTTGCTTGCATTGTGTTTCCTTTCTCTGATTTTTCTTTCTTGTGGATACGATTTTTCTTGCACAACAATGATGTGTGGAAATATGTATGCATATATTCGATTTGTCAAGTATTTTAACATAATTAACATGTAGTGGATATCCTGCTATCTAGAGGAGGGGTAGGGAGTAGGGGGGAAAAATTTGTAACAGAAAGCTTTTTAAGGGTTAATGTTGAAGAATTACCCATACATATGTTTTGCAAATAAAAAAATAAATAAAAAAAACTATGGTATTTTTAGGTATACAGTAAGTCTCAGGTATGAAATAATTATAATTCAACTTGCTTATCTAATAGATGAGGAAACTGAAAACAAAGGAAGGTGAATGAATGACTTACTAAAGATCATAGAATCCCTTGATAAGAGACCTAGGACCAGAAGCCACAGCACTTGATTCTCAATCAAATGCCCTTTTTGTAATACCATGCTTCTTCTAAATGATTTAGTATTTATAAATGTCTTATCTAGGAATTATAAAAGTTGACTTTTTACCAAAATGAATCCAAAATTACTATTGTTCTGCTAACTCCAGAACATTTTGAAATCATTACAAAATCATGATGCTCATTTACTAAGAGGTAGTGGTGGAGAGTGTTGGGGTAGGGGAGAAATAGACTATGAGTTTATATATTAAAAGATCGACTTACCTGAAGTATGTCTGGATATCTTGGGCAGTGAGAGCAATTCTTGGGAAAGGTCTTGAACTTCCTTTTCCAATTTTAACAGAGGTTTTATGAGTTGTGATAAGAATCTGAGTTCATACAAGGACAGGCAGATGTTTCTTCCTTTTTGCGGGCATTCATGAGTAACTATTCAAAGAATATATCAATAATGTAAAAAGTAAGATCATTTTTCTTTGCCTTTTCAATAATTTTATTTCTCTTTAATCTATTACTTCATCAGTATAGGGAAATCTTTAGTGAGGAAATTCCCTCCCCAATATAGATCATCAATTACTCAGCAAATTAGTCTTAGAAAGTTTTTGGGACTCTAAGATTGTAACTGCTTAGAGTCACACATAGTCAATGTGTGACTAAAATGAAAAGACAGCCTTCTAAAAAACAATGTTAAGTTGAATATTTTGTAAATCAACACAGAGTTGTTTTGAAAGATTCTCTTGGAAAGCATTCAGAAGAATTAAAACTATTAAAGAGAAGATATAACTCTAATGAGACATCCCACAATTTTAACTGTGTCTATCTCCTAATATAAAGTAACACCTTGATTTTTTTCCTAAGGCTACTATATGCCTCTTGTGGATCACCCTATCCATCACTGAAGACTTCTTTAATTCTCCCTGAACTCAGAAGACCCACAGAAGAAGCTGGCAACTCAATTCCCCAATGTCCTTTATTTCTGCTTAGTTACTCTTCTTAGTGCATGTTATTATAATACCCGATTCTAAAGCTTGCTGCTGACATTTCCCTACTTGCTTGCCTTTCTCAATGAATTGGCATTTGGTTTGCAGGATTCCTTTCCATTTCAATCTCAATCATCTTTCTCTGTAACTTCAATATTCACAATAAAAATGCTCTTAATACCCTCATATCTCAGTTCATAAACTTCTAGGATTTTCATTTATCCTGTACTACCACAGGATATTCACAGGAGAAGCTAAACTTTAGGTTTCACTATCAAACAAAACTGTTCTACCTTCAAGATCTGAACTCTGAAATTTCCCCTGTTCATCACAATCCCTCTTCTCCCACCAGCTCAAATTTTCTGACTCTACTTTTTACCCTCATAGGGAGGGTCTGGGTCTACTGATTCATCTCTACTCTATTAGTGTATCACTCCTATTCTGGCTATGTTAATATTCTTTTTGTAATCAGCTATTTCAACAATGCACTCTTTTCCATATATGAGTCCTTTACTTTGATGTTCTACTATTTCCATCCTGCTAATTAACCCCCACCTAGGTCAACTGAACCATCTGCTCCTACTGGTGACATACTCAAAAGTGCTGGAAAGTGACATGAAATCACACTGATTTGATATACTACAAATTCATCCTATCTAACCTCAATAAAGACTTTGCTACATATTTCCTAAAGTGGCTGATTCAAAATTTTCTCCTTTCATGTCCTTTCAAACTCAATTTTTACTCCCCTGTCTTTCAACAGATTAATTCAGCTTCTACTTTACTGAAAAGATTAATAACTTCTATCATAACTATTCTTTCCCCTCCTCCACACAATATACCAATATTTAAAAAAAAACTTTATGTAGTAAAAAAAAACCCTCCCTTTTTCTTAAAAAAATTGTTACACATATCTTACTTATCATAAAACAATTTATGAAATGACCCAGTTCATGTTTAAATAAAATGTAAAATTTCTAACAGCAAATAAATCATAAACATGTGCATTAAACAATTTGATGTGTTTTATGATGAATCACAAATAATTTTCACATTTATAACTAAAAATAATAATCCTAATAATAATGTTACTCTTCCTGTGAAAGGTGCTCTTATTTTTTCATTATAACATTGTTGTTGTTATTCCCATGAAGACTGAATATATCATATTTGTTCAAGGTAAATTAGTTCCTTCTTCATTCATATTAGAATATCTAGGCTATAAAAATAAAATGAAAATTGTTTCTCTAGGATGTGATAAGCAGATCTTCAACTTCCTGCTATTTCATTTATAGGACAGATATATTAGAAAGTTAGGACCTTGAAGTGATTTATTTAGAATAAAGAATTTTTTCTCTCAAAAACATACACCACACATAAAAATTTTTCTTTTTTCTTTTTTTTTGCTGAGGCAATTGGGGCTAAGTGACTTGCCCAGGGTTACACAGCTAGGAAGTGTTAAGTGTATGAGGTCAGATTTGAATTCAGGTCCTCCTGACTTCAGGGCTGGTGCTCTATCCTCTGTGCCACTTAGCTGCCCTCACACATATAAATTTAAAAAAAAATTAGTACAAAAATGAATTTACTTAAGAACTCTCACCAAAGACAGCTTTTATGGAGAGAGAAAAGAGCAGACCTCAAATCCTGAGGTCAATAAAGGTAAAGCAACCCCAGAAAACACCATTTTACAGGAAATCATAAAAGAAAACCAACGAAAAGATATTGCAAGCAGACAGAAAGAAACAATTTAAATACCAAGGAGCCTCAAATAAGATTACCTAGGACCTAGCAGCTTCCACCTTAAAGGATCGAAAAGTCTGGAATCTGATATTCCGAAAAGCAAAGGAATTGGGATTACAGCCAAGAATAAACTATCCAAAGAGATTATAAGAAATCATCCCCAGGATAATACACTATGACCAAGCAGGATTTATACCAGGAATGCAGGGATGGCTCAATAGTAGGAAAAGTTATTAGCATAATTGACTATATCAATAGCCAAATTAACAAAAACCATATGATTATCTCAATAGATGCAGAAAAAGCATTTGATAAAATCCAACATCCATTCCTATTACAAAAACACTAGACAGTATAGAATAAATGGACTTTTACTTAAAATAGTCAGTAGCATCTATTTAAAACCATGAGCTAGCATCATATGTAATGGTGATAAACTGGAATCATTCTCAATAAGATCAGGGGTGAAACAAGGTTACCCAGTATCACCATTACTATTCAATATTGTATTAGAAATGCTAGCTTTGGTAATAAGGGAAGAAAAAGAGGTTAAAGGAATCAGAGTAGGTAATGAGGAAACCAAATTATCTCTCTTTGCAGATGATATGATGATATACTTAGAGAACCCTAGAGAATCAACTAAAAACTATTAGAAATAATATACAACTTTAGCATAATTGCAGGATACATAATAAATCCACATAAATCAAGAGCATTTTTATATCTCACTAACACAATCCAACAGCAAGAGATACAAAGAGAAATTCCATTTAAAATAACTATCAATAGTATAAAATGTTTGGGACTCTATTTGCCAAGGAAAAGTCAGGAACTATATAAACAAAACTACAAAGCACTTTCCACAAAAATAAAGTCAGATCTAAACAATTGGAAAAATATCAAGTGCTCTTGGAAAGGTCGAGCAAATATAATACAGATGACAATACTACCTAAACTAATCTATTTATTTAGTGCTATACCAATCAAACTCCCAAGAAATTATTTTACTGACCTTGAAAAAATAACAACAAAATTCATCTGGAAGAATAAAAGGTCAAGAATTTCAAGAGAATTGATGAAAAAAAAAAGCAAATGAAGGTGGCCTAGCTGTACCAGATCTAAAACTATATTATAAAACAGTGGTCATCAAAACCATTTGGTACTGGCTAAGAAATAAAGTAGTTGATCAATGGAATAGATTAGGTTCACAGGACAAAATAGTCAATGACTATAGTAATCTAGTGTTTGACAAACCCAAAGACCCCAGCTTTGGGATAAGAACTCACTATCTGACAAAAGCTGCTGGGAAAATTGGAAACTAGTATGGAAGAAACTAGGCATTGACCCACACCTAACACCCTATACCAAGATAAGGTCGAAATGGATTCATGATCTAGATGTAAAGAATAATATTATAAACAAATTAGAAGAACATAGGATAGTTTACCTCTCAGATCTGTGGAGAAGGAAGGAATTTGTGACTAAAGAACAACTAGAGATCATTATTGATCACAAAATAGGTAATTTTGATTATATTGAGTTAAAAAGTTTTTATACTAATAAAACTAATGCAGACAAGATTAGAAGGAAAGCAATAAACTGGGAAAACATTTTTACATTCAAAGGTTCTGATAAAGACCTCATTTCTAAAATATATAGAGAACGAACTCAAATTTATAAAAATTCAAGTCATTCTCCAATTGATAAGTTGTCAAAGGATATGAACACACAGTTTTCAGATGAAGAAACTGAAACTATTTCTAGTCATATGAAAAGGTACTCCAAATAATTATTGATCAAAGAAATGCAAATTAAGACAACTCTTAGATACCACTACACACCTGTCAGATTGGCTAAGATGACAGGAAAAGAAAATGACAAATGTTGGAGGGGATGTGGGAAAACTTGGACACTGATACATTGTTGGTGGATCTGTGAACGGATCCAACCATTCTGGAGAGCAATCTGTAACTATGCTCAAAAAGTTATCAAACTGTGCATACCCTTTGACCCCGCAGTGTTTCTATTGGGCTTATATCCCAAAGAGATCTTAGAAGAGGGAAAGGGACCCACATATGCAAGAATGTTTGTGGCAGCCCGTTTTGTAGTGGCAAGAAATTGTAAACTGAATGGATGCCCATCAATTGGAGAGTGGCTGAACAAATTATGGTATATGAATGTTATGGAATATTATTGTTCTGTAAGAAACGACCAGCAGGATGATTTCAAAGAGGCATGGAGAGACTTGCATGAACTGATGCTGAGTGAAATGAGCAGAACCAGGAGATCATTATACACAGCAACAAGACTATATGATGATCAGTTTTGAAGGACATGGTTCTCTTCAGCAATGAAATGTTTCAAACCAGTTCCAATTGTTCATCGATGAATGAAGTCATATATATATCTAAAGAGAGGCCTGTGGGAACTGAGTGTGGACCACAACAATTTTAATGCTTTCTGTTGATGTTTGCTTGTAGTTTGTTTTCCTTCTTGGGTTTTTTTTTCCTTACTAGATCAGATTTTTCTTGTGCAGCAAGGTAACTGTATAAATTTGCATACGTATATTGGATTTATCATATATTTTAACATATTTAACATGTATTGAACTACCTGCCATCTAGGGGAGGGGTTGTGGGAAGGAGGGAAAAATTTGGAACAGAAAGTTTTGCAGGGGTCAATGTTGAAAAATTTCCCATGCATATGTATTGTAAATAAAAAGCTTTAATTAAAAAATAAAAAAATGAAAATAAAATAAAAACCTCCTGGACTTATAAAAACAAAGCTGATTACTCTTGTAACAACTATACATTTATCTGATACAAGTGATTATTTATGAATCTTTCTCAGGATCCAAATTGTAAGAGGGAACACTTTTTATACTATAGACAGACATTATCCTGACATCTGTTGAGCCTTGTTAGGGCAGTCCAAAGTAATTTTCCAACAATATAGCATTTTGATGAGGAAAAAGTCAATTACATTGAAATTTTTTCATGATGTGGCATTGCCATCAATAAGACTGCAATAAATAACAAATCTTCCTTTAACATCAACTTTGGCTACAGTTGTATATATAAAATCAAAAGTAATTCATTGAATCATCCACAAGAATCCATCTATTTGCAATAAGATTTTAGCTTCTCAAAGGAATAATAATAAAGACTTTCAAATATACAGGAAGTCTCATACCCACCAGATTATTTGCAAGTAGAATAATTCAAAAGTGCTTTGCACTGTTCTATCCATACAAATACCTACAACAAAATTTCTCCTATTGAATAAACTTTTTTTACATATAACAAATTGACAAGAAATCTTATGATAAAATCAACTTTTTAATGTCAAGACATAGTTTTTTGCTTTTGCTTATTAAAATTATCTTGCCTTATTCCAATGGACTTGTGATAGAGGCATCTGTATCCAAGGATACATATCCACTGAATGTAGATTAAAATCATAGCATTTTCACCTTTGATTGCTTGTTTTTTTTTTCTTTCTTGTATTTTTTCCCCTTTTGATCTGATTTTTCTCATGCTGTATGACAAATTTTGAAATATATTTAGAGGAATTGTACATGTTTAACCTATATTGGATCACTTGCTGTCTGGGGGAGGGGAGGAAGGGAGAAAGGAGAAAAATTTGGAACATGAGATTTTGTAAGGATAAATGTTAAACCTATCTTCTCATATATTTTGAATAAAAGGCTATTATTATTATAAATAAAAACAGTATCTTGTCTTGAAAATGTATACTCTGCACAAACATTTTCAAGATATCATTTCAGTTTATTAGGCGCTATACTATCTCTAGCTAAAATATTTATACAAACTGACCATAGGAGTCTTTTCTTTCCATCAGTAATAGTACTTATGAATCCCAATAATAATATGGATCTTATTTCCTGGGATTTGGGTTTTTTATTTCATGTCCTATATTTCCATTACTTAAACTATTTCTATTGTCTTTTATTAGTTTCAGCTGCTCCAATGTATTTCTTTTTTTTTAAACCTGTTATATATTTATCCATTACTAGAGACTATTAAGTCACATAAAACTTTAGGAGCAATTTTAGACAAGTAAATTTACAATTTGTTTGTTGAAAATTTCAACTAATTGCTTATAGTAATCCTTGCTGAGTACTTTCCATTTTTATAGGTTGCATTTTAAAACATAATGAATTACACTGAGAAATATAACAGATAACTTGGCATTTTTAACCTATAAATAGATTATTTGACTTTGAATTTATACATTTCATATTCAAACATAGAAAACAGCATGGCAACATAAGTCTTCTACATCATAAGCCTATACCTGCTGACAGTTTGTACTTGCATTGAGTGACCCAATTCAAATTAGACCTGCTTGTGTCTACCATTTAAACCATCATTAAATCATCAATGTGCTCCATTCATTGTCAGTTGGAGAAAATTTGCTGCATTGATCTTGCTTTCATTTTTTAAAATTTAATTGTTTTTATTGATTTAAGTAGGAATTTGCTAAAAACAAATAGCAGTAATTTTGATGAGTATTTCTTGTGCCCCACCCCTCTTCCCCCAGAGCAGTTGAATTCAAACATGTGGGGCCAAAGCTATGTTGAAATTGCTTTAAATTTGAATACTTTCCCACCCACAGAGAGAGTGAAGGGGAAATTTTTATATTCTATTTTTGTAATTTCAGTGAAGTAAACATCCCTTTATAAAAATACATATTTTATAATGGGGTAAATTCAACTGGATTTTTAAATCAGTAGAGTTTTAACAACTTTGAGGGAATAAATATTTGTCTATTATAAATACCCAAATTAACTATAAAGGACATATGAAGAAAGACACTATACACAGAGAAAGAACTGATACTGTTCATGTAGAATAAATTCACATAAGTATCTATATATATATACATGTATGTATATACACACATCTATTTTGTCTAATTATAGCCATCTCTAGAGTAAAGGAAGGAAGGGAAGAAAAAAAAAGAAATTTACATGATAATTTTTTGTATTTTTGAAAGGAATAGCAAGTTGTATGTAGCAGATTGGTAATTTCATGTAAATCATCTTTTTTATTTTACCATGTGATAGAAATGTTTGTTTTATTCCATAAATTAAACATATTTTTAAAGATAAGCACAGTGCCCTGAGAACCATGAGGGGCAGTGAGAGAAGAATCATTTATTACTTCATAATCATTATTTCTGTTTTCCCAGTTTCCCTGAATAGCTACATCAAAAAAGGGGAAAGGAAATGTAAGCCCTTTCTTATGACAAATTAAAAAAAATGTGTGAAAAACAAACTCACAAACTAACTGTCTTGAATGAATATCTCTTTTTGAATGAATATCTCTGAGAGGAGGTGACAAATAAGATGCTGGCTCACCTTGTGGCATCATAATTAGCTGCACTGTAGATAAGTGGCATTGGGCCTGGAGTCACAATAGATAGCAGGTACTTACAAGGTGTGTGATCCTAAGCAAGTTGCTTAATCTTTGTAACCCTCATTTTCCTCAAATGTAAAAAGAGGCTATTTACCTCCTAGATCCTACAGCAAATTTAGCACAGGGGATGGCACACTTAATAAATGCTTGTTTGCTTCCTTTCTTAAACCTCTAACAATTATTTTTCTTTACAATGTTTTTGTCATTATGTTGTTATTATTGTTATAAATCATTCTCCTGGTTCCACTCAGTTTTCTCTGCATCTGTTCATACAAGCTTTTCTATTATCTCTGAATGGCTCCCCTCTTCTATTTCTCAAATTGTAAGAATATTCCCTTACATTCATATTCCATGATATATTCAGGAATCTTCCAAATGATATGCATAATACACTTTATTTCAGTTCTTTGGTACAATTTAAAGAGATTTTTAGAAATATTTGCATGCATATATGTATGTGTGTACACCTGTGTGTATATGTAAACATATACATATATGCATCTTTTTTTTTCATTAAATTACTTACCATTTCTAGGATTTGTTCTTTAATTACTTCCTTAGGATTAAATGCCTTTGAATTATTTAGCTTCCATTCAAGTTTGAATCCTTTTTCCTAAAAGCACTATATTGACTATAATTAATTGATTTTAATTTTTATTTCACTGAGGTTAGCAAAGGATATGTTTGATTTGCTTGGTCATGCATATATTTATTTGGTTTTTATGCTTCAATCTTTGTCAATTTTAGTAAAAGTGCCACAGGCAGCTAACAAATGTGTATTTTGTTCTATTCATATTCAACAATAACCAGAGATCAGAGATATTTTAACTTTTATAAAATTTGAAAGAACTTCTTTTTTATTTATATTTTTGTCAGATTTTTTTTTAGGTCTAAAAGAAGTACAGTGAAAGCTTCAAATATTAGGGTTTCTCTAGTTCTTCCTTTTATATAATGATTTTTTTGAAGTGCTTTCTTAGATGCTCTTCTTTCAGTATTCATATATTATGTATTGATATTAATTATATATGGAGAAAATTAGCAAAAATGTCAGAAGGTGGGAATAAGCAATGCTGGAAAGGCTATGGGAAGTCAAACACATTAATATATTGTTGGGAGAGATTAATGAGTTCAAGTCATACCAATGACAATTACTTCTCGTAAGACTTTATGCAGGCCACTCAAACTCTGTAGGTCTCAGCTTCCTTATATATAAAATGAAGAAATTGACCTACATGGCTTTTGAGTTTTCTTCCAGTACTATAGCTATATATTTTTTGATAATATGAATCAATATAGAATATAATTTAGAATTATACTAGAAAAAATATACTAGTTCCTACTAATATTTGCAATGTTGAGATCATTAATAAAATAAAAATTGGATTCCATAGCATAAGTAATTATGAAAACTATAGATAGTTTTCATAATTACTCTTTGTTACAGCATTAAATGTCAATGATAAAATGTGAAAAGGATAAGAGAAACTCAAAAAACAAATTGGAAAATTGACTTGAAATTTGCTTAGTAGGGAAAGTTTGATACTTTCATAATTTCAAAATTTATAATTATTACCTTACATTCATATTTTAAAAACACTTTTACTGTATGAAAAGCAAAATTTCAAAAATCTTTTGCTGTATCATCCCTCTGGGGAAGCAGATCACAACTATTCCATATCTATATATTGAACATAAAATATTTGTTTCCTTTTTGAACCAATATCACTAACAGTTTTGGTGTTCTAGTTGGGCCCTTGATCCCAGTCCCTTCAAGCATCCTGTGTCTCTGTCTCAATTTTTTTCTTCTAGTTTTCAAATTTTCCAAATTGATCAGCTCCTACCTTGCTGCCTACCAAACACATTCTTTGAGGATGCGGAGTATTTCATTTATATCTATAATGCCTTACACAGTGCTTGGCACAAAGTAGGCATTGTATTGTTGTTTGTATATGCTCTGGTATTAAATAATGGATCTGTTGTTATTGACTATAATCTTTTCCATTTCCTAATGGTGAAGAATTATCAGAAGACAGTATTAATACTCCTAAAAATTCTTGGCCTGGGAGAGAAAAATATGAAAGAAAATTTAGAATAAAGTAAAAGCAAAACCAAAATGGTAGGGGCAGCTAGGTGGTGCAATGGATAGAGCACCAGCCCTGAAGTCAGGAGGACCTGAGTTCAAATCTTCTCTCAGACACTTAACATTTCCTAGCTGTGTGACCCTGGGCAAGTCACTTAACCCCAATTGCCTCAGTAAAAAAAAAAAAAAAAAAAAAACAAAAATCAACATGGTAGAGTAAGGGGAACACTCTAGCCAAGCTCTCCCAAAATTCTTCTCTAAACAACTTCAGAATAATGTATCGAATCAAATACTAAAGCATCACAACCTACAAAAGGTCAGAATGAGACATTTTATTTAGCTCAGGACAACTTAGAGCAAAAGAAAAGGTCTTTGGCACTGGGATGGTTGGGCACGGTGTGGATACCAGCTGTGGACCTTGGAGGAGGTGGTGGTAGTAGTAGCAGCAGCAGCAGTAGCTGAATTGGGAGCAATCACCTTTCAGAGATCTTTGTGCTAGGTACCATTTGGCAACTTCATTGCCCATTAGCCAATTCTGGGTCACAGTTTCAGGAGTGGGCAGTTCACAAGGAAGCAGGGGTTCCCTTGGGTATAAACTGCATTTCTATGGAGGAAAAGAATTCTGATCACCAAAGAGCAAGAGCCCTATAGAAATTCAAACTGAGAAGACAACAGGAAAAATTATGTATGCAAAGCCTTAAGAAAAATACAGATTGGACACAAACTTAGTAAGAATTCCTAGGGGCAGCTAGGTGGCTGGGTAAGAACACTGAATCTGGAGTCTGGAGGACCCAAGTTCAAATCAACTTCAGATACTTAACACTTGCTATGTGACACTAGCAAGTCACTTAATCCTGATTCCCTTGCCAAAAAAAAAAAATCTAGAAGAGCTAAAAAAATTTTTAAAGAAAAAAAGATCTTAAAATCAAATAAGAGTGATAGAGGAAAACTGGGGAAAGAAATGAGAGCAATGCTATAAAATTATTTTTATAAAGAGAATTAATAGCTTGTTTTTTTTAAGGGATGAAACTGCTGAGGGAAAGTAATGTCTTAAAAAACAAAATTAATCAAATGGCAATGGAAGATCAAAATCTCCCTGAAGAAAATAACTCCTCAAAAATTAGAACTGGGTAAATAGAAGCTAATGGCACCACAAAACAAAGAAATAATTAAACAAAGTAAAAAAAGTCAACAAAGCCAAAAGCATGGAAAAATAGAAGAAAATGTGAGTTAGCTCATTGGAAAAAAAAATTGACCTGGAAAACAGATCAAGAAGACATAATTTAAGAATTATTGGACTACATGAAATTCATGGGAAAAAAAAGCCTAGATATCATATTTCAAGGGATTATAAAGGGAAGGAGTCCAGATATCTTAGAATTAAAGGGCAAAATAGAAATTGAAAGAATCAACTGATAATTACCTGAGATCCCCAAATGAAAATTCCCAAGAATATTATAGCCAAATTCCAGACACACAAAAAACTAAAAAGTCTATCCTATAGAAATTCCCTTTTATCTAGAAAATGTTAATTAACTCCACTCACATCAAACTATTCCATCTCTTGCCATTTCCACTTTTTTTCTTCATATTTGTTTCTAGCAAGACATTTTTATTGACATATCTACTCAATTTCTCCATAAATAATGATGAAGAAAATCACACAACAAATGGAAATACAAAAGAAGATTCAAATCTAACAATTTTCAGACCAATTGCTAAACTCACATCTGTCCTATTTTGATTTATTTTTTTAATAAATAAAAAGCTTATCTAACTTTCTTATTCTTAGAGGCTTCATTTAAAAACTAAAACATATAAAATAAACTATAATTCTTTGAACTTAAAGACTCAGGATAGGAGGATACATAAATGATGAGCATCTTAACTGGTATCTTCTAGAAAGTTCTTCATTTTCACTAAACTCAAATCATGCTCTCTATTTTCTACATAGCCCACCATCCCCACTCTAAGAAAGAGTTCCATTAGGAATTTTCCTTTCCTTTTCTATTCATTAAATTAGCTATGTCTCCTGCCTCTTTTAGAACCATTTAAGATTCATTTCTTCTTTTTAGCCCTTAAATAGTAGCCCCATCTGGATCCAATCATTTTCTTCTAAGCCAGCCTGTTCTCCATTGATTTCTCTGATTTCTCATTCTGTGAATGTCTTTCTGATACATATTTATTTAGATTAGGCTTTGGTATACCCCCACATTTCATTCTGAACTTCCTAAAGATAAGATAAAAATAAGAATTTTATGTTCTAAGTGCTATTTGATTTCCCAAATCATCTAGCACCACTAGTATTGATTGTAGGTTCCATACATTGTCACCATTAAATAAGAATGGTACACTGACATGATTTCCATTTCTAATTTAAGCATGCTCTTTAAATCTTAGAACATAATTTATTTTAAGATAAAAATATCTCACATTTGCCTAGATTTTAGCAGAGCTTTTGATAATATATTTCATACTAACCTAGGAGAAAATATGGGAAAGAATGTGGATTAGATAATAATACAATCAGAAGTATTCAGAACTGGCTATACTGCTACACTTTATGTGACATTATTCATGATTTAACATGGTAGGTTTCCAGTGGAAGATCCCAGAGATGTGTGCTTAGTCCTATTTAACACTTTTATCAACTGCATGAATAAAGGTATAACTATTTACTCCTGACAATACTACCCTCTTAAGAAGTAGATGAGATTGTAAACAATAGGAGTGGTTCCAATATTAAAAAGGGCACATTCAATCAACAATGCAGTGCCCAAAATCGCCAGGCACTGTACTAAGCATTAGGGATAAATATGAAAGAAGTATGCCATAAAACTCCACGCCTCTTCCATCCTGTATGTGTGCTGCTTGATCATCAAATAAAATAAAAACTGGTTGAAAAGTGTATTGGCAATTACTATTTAAAAGCAGGAAAGTGGTGTCAGTAAGAGCCTCAAGGATAAAACCAGATACAAAAAAAAAAAAATTGCAAGAAGGCAAATGTGGGATTTATGTCTAAAAAACCTTCTATCAATTAGAGTTATTTATCAGAAAAAAAATAAATCTTGATAGACATTGCATTTTCCCTCACTGGAAATCTTTAAGCAGAAATTTAAAGACCACTTGTTTTGTGTTATAATGAGGATTCCTTATTATTGCACTGTAAGAAATGACCAGCAGGACGATTTCAGAGAGGCCTGGAGAGACTTGCATGAACTGATGCTCAGTGAAGTGAGCAGAACCAGGAGATCGTTGTACACGGCAACAACAGTACTATATGAGGATCAGTTCTAATGGACATGACTCTCTTCAACAATGAAATGCTTCAAACCAATTCCAATTGTGCAGTGAAGAAGGCCATATACACCCAGAGAGAGGGATGTGAACTGTGGACCACAACATAACATTTTCATGTTCTCTATTGAAGTTTGCTTGCATTGTATTTCCTTTATCGGATTATTCTTTCTTATAGATACGATTTCTCCTGAACAAAAAAATGATGTGTGGCAATAACTATACATATATTCGATTTAAGTATTCTAACATAATTATCATGTAGTGGATATCCTGCCATCTAGGGGAGGGGTGGGAAGTAGGGGGGAAAATTTGTAACAGAAAGCTTTGTAAGGGTTAATGTTTAGGAATTACCCATACATATGTTTTGCAAATAAAAAGTATTAATATAAAAAAGATATAATGAGGATTCCTTTTTTGTGTATATTGTGACTATTGATTCATCATTTTTCAGCTGTGTCTGATTCTTTGTGACCCCATTTGAGGTTTTCTTAGCAGAGACACAGAAGTGGTTTGCTAATTTTTTCCCAGCTCATTTTACAGATGAATAAACTGAGGCAAACAGGGACACATAGCTAATAAGTGTCTGAGGTTGGATTTGAACTGGGTAGGATGAGTCTTTCTGACTCCAGACCTGTTATTCTATCCACAATGCCTTTTGCTGAGTATACCTTGAACTAAACAGACCCTAATGCTTGTTTTAACTCTTATATTCTGTGTTTCCAAACATTCATCACTTCTGGAATGATGAGGTTTAAGCAAGGGCATATATAGAGCAAAATACCAACTAACCCACTCGCTTAACTTGTCTGGGCCTCTGGATCCTTGCATTTCCCTCTCTCCTTCCACAAAGAAGTATCCCATTTCCCTCTACATCTTTTTCAATCGGCCTCAGGAGGAGACACCAGAAAATGGGAAGGAAGCTACAGGTGGCATGATTAGTTTTAAAAGAAAAAGCCTATTTACCTTAAAAGTCATTATCCCTATTTATGGTATTCATATTATCTTTGTCTGCCTCTCTCTCATGAATTATTTAGGCAAGAGCTTCATATTCTTATATAAAGGAATTAAGAGCATTTAAAATAAATTTAGAAGAACATTAAGCTTGCTCAAATTGTAACCCAAAGCTCAAGGGCCACCCTACAATCTGGGCTCAAAGGCCCCTGCTCTAATTCTGGGGGGCTGACCTCCAGAGGGGCATTATCTTTCTTTGATTCATTGTTCCCATTACATGTGGAAAATCTTCTAATACACTCGGCTCATATCTAGTTCTCCCAAAATATGAATAGTTTAGATCCCTAATTCCCATACAAACACTCAAGGTATTAAATGCAAATTGGGTACAGGTCTTTATTTTACCATATATAAAAGTGCAGAAGACACAAAAGAATCACATGAGCTCATAAAAAGATACAGAAAATACATGAAGAATTCAGCTATCATGCAAGTTTCCCCTAGAAAGGAATTGAAATTGGCATAGTTATCAGGGCAATCCTTTGACATCTGAGCAAATCTCTCTTTCCCCTTGCTTTAGATTTCACCTAAAAAGTAAACTTACTTTGGGGGCTGCTGAATAAGCTATCTACCTGAGTATTTAAGTAACTCCCTGGCTTTGCACTCCAAGAAGGACTATGGAGACTATCCTGTTATCTCAGGAAATCTCCTTAACTCTCCAAAAGGTCCCTCATAAGGCATTGCCCAGGAAATCCCCTTTCTAGGGTTAGAATGCTAAATTCTGGTATTATGATGCCCAGGGGATTCAAAATCCAATCTTTCCTACACAGGAACTGAGAGGCAAAAACATTGCTCAACAGATACCTTCTCTCAGTACATTTGGAAGGACAAAACCACTTCTGCCATGCACTTCTGTCACAAGGTTCTACAACTGCTCTTGGAGGGAAGCAAAAGAAATGGATAAAGGCAGTCTCTTCCCCATCTCCCAAGCCCCTTGGACGTACACTCAGAGTTGAAGAGAGTGGTAATGACAGGAAGAGGAACCATCCCTCAGCTTGCTTTTATAGAAAATGAAGAGGGGCAGGGTCTGTCCCCCTGAAGCTCAGTTAGTCAATTAGCAGCAATTCTTTGTGCCTTATTGTGTTGGTGGTCAAGGATATGGTCCACTGGATGCATCCAAAGAACATTGGTTAATTGAGGGTATTCATCAAATTTATTAGGGGCTTCACTGATTAGCCCCATTAAAAAATAATCATATCTGAAGAAGATGGCCCAATAAGGCAGGGAGTCTTCTGAACAATAGAACAAAAAACCTCAGGTATGAGATATTATCCTGCATATCTCCACTACAGCCTGACTTTAATACAAAGTTAATAGACTGGAAATAAGCTGCTGAAAATGAGTAAGCAGAAGAAAAAAAGATTGATAGCTACAATGGTGATAGAAATCTGCATTCAAATTGACAAGATAGTGAAGTTAAAACATTTATTTCTATCTCAAAGGGAAAAAAAAGCAAAATGATCACAAGCCCAGAAAGAGTCTTTGGGAAGGCTTAAAAGGGTTCTAAAAAATCAAATAAGACAAGTTTAGGGGGAAATGTGTAAAGAGTAACAATAACATAAGAAAATCAAGAAAATTATGAAAAGAAGGTTAATCAATTGGAAAAAGATATTAAAAACTTACAAAAATCAGCTTCTTTTAAGAGAATGTTTATCTGTAACTCAAGAATGTTATTACTTGGATAGTTTGAAAAAACACACATAGAAGATTTGGGGTTGAGTTGAGTATGATAGGATGATCCTAAAAATGGGTAGAAAGAGGCAACATAGAATAATTATTTCCTACAAATGAGGCATGAATGGAAGAACTGTTAGAGGAGGAGGTAGAGGGCTAGTGAATTAAATTACAAGTGAATTCTACCAAACATTTAAAGATTAGCTAATTCCAATATTAAACAAATATTTGGAATAGTGGGCAAAGAGTCCTACCAAATTTTTTTATGAGAAAAAATGGTGCTGAAATTATAATCAGGAAAAGTGAAAACAAAGAAAGAAAATTATAGAACAATTTTATTAATGAGTATGGGTGCAAGATTCTAGATATAATACTAACCAAGAGACTACAGTAATATATCATAAAGATTATACATGATGACCAAGCGGGATTTATATACCAGCAATGCAGGAATGATTTAACATAGTGAAAACATATTAATATAAATGTTTATGTCAATAATAAAATAAAAATCATATGATATCAGTAGATGCAAAAAGTTTTGGACAAAATGGAACACTTATTCCTCTTAAAAACACCTAAAAGCATACATGTAAATGTGATTTTCCTTAAAGTGACAAGAAGCATGTACCTAAAACTATCAGCAAACATTATTTGTAATGAGTATAATTACAATCAGAAGTAAAACAAGAATGGCCATTATCAGAAATATTTTTCAATATTATATTAGAAATGTTAGCAATAGGAAAAAAGAGAAGAAATTGAAGGAATCAGAATGGACAATGAGGTAATAAAACTATCTCTTTTTGAAGATGATATACTTGGAAAACCCTAGAAATTGAACTAAAAAGTTAGTTGAAATAATTAACAATTTTAGTAAAGTAGCAGAATATAAAAAATCCCCTCAACTCATTAGCATTTGCACATATTACCAAAAAAAATTTAAAAAGCTTGAAAGAGATAGTAAGAAATACCTCACTTAAAATAACTGTAGATTATATAAAATACTTGGGAGTATACCTGCCAAGACAAATCCAGGAAATACATGAACATAATTTTAAAAAAAATTGTACATAGAGTCAGATTTAAATAACTGGAGAAATATTAATTGTTCATGGGTAGGAAAAGTCAATATAATAAAAAAGACAATTCTGCCTAAACTAATCTTCTTATTTGTCCATCCCAATTAAATTATCAAAAAAAATTATTAAGCCAGAAAGAAATAATAATAAAATTCATTTGTAAGAACAAAAGGTCAAAAATATTAAAGTAATTAATCAAAAAAATTTAAAGGAATAAGATTTAGCAGTACCAGATCTAAACTATATTATAAGACAATCAAAATCAAAACAACTTAGTACTGGTTAAGAAATTGGTGAATCCCTGTCAGATTGGCTAAAATGACAGGAAAAGTTAATGATGAATGTTGGAGGGGTTGTGGGAGGGCTGGGACACTGATGCATTGTTGGTGGAGCTGTGAACGGATACAGCCATTCTGGAGAACAATTTGGAGCTATGCTCAAAAAGTTATCAAACTGTGCATACCCTTTGACCCAGCAGCATTTCTATTGGGCTTATATCCCAAAAAAATCATAAAGGAAGGAAAAGGCCCCATATGTGCAAGAATGTTTGTGGCAGCCCTTTTTGTAGTGGCTAGAAACTGGAAATTGAATAGATGCCCTTCAATTGGAGAATGGCTGAATAAATTATGGTATATGAATATTATGGAATATTATTGTTCTGTAAGAAATGACCAGCAGGACGATTTCAGAGAGGCCTGGAGAGACTTACATGAACTGATGCTGAGTGAAATGAGCAGAACCAGGAGATCATTATACACGGCAACAACAGTACTATATGACGATCAATTCTGATGGACATGGCTCTCTTCAACAATGAAATGTTTCAAACCACCTCCAATTGTTCACTGAAGAAAGCCATATACACCCAGAGAGAGGGATGCGAAATGTGGACCACAACATAACATTCTCATACTCCTTGATTGATGTTTGCTTACATTGTGTTTCCTTTATCTGATATATCGTTTGTGTAGAAAAGATTTTTCTTGCACACCAATGATAAGTTTGGAAATATGTATACATATATTCGATTTGCCAATATTTTAACATAATTAACATGTAGTGGATATCCTGCCATCTAGGGGAGGGGTGGGGAGTTGGGGGGAAAAATTTGTAACGGAAAGCTATGTAAGGGTTATTGTTGAAGAATTACCCACACATATGTTATGCAAATAAAATAAAAATTAAAAAAAAAAAGAAATTGGTGAATCAGTGGAACAAAGTGGACATAAAATACACGGTAGTAAATAACTATAAAAATTCATGTTTGACTAATGTAAAGATTTAAGCTTTGGGGGTAAGAATACACTAAAAATTGTTGAGAAAAGTGGTAGAATCACTATTGATTAAAGAAATGAAAATTAAAGCAACTTTGAGATATCACTCCATACCTATCAGATTGACTAAAATAATAGAAAGGGAAAATGGGAAATGTTGGCGTGAACATAGAAAAATTGGGACATTATTATACAGATGTAATTGGGAACTGATCAACCTATTTTGGAGAATAATCTGGAATTACAGCCAAAGAGTTATAAAACTGTTTATATCTTTTGACCTAGCACTCCCACTATTAGGTCTGTCTCCCAAGGTGATCAGGGGAAAAGGAAAAGAATATAAACATTCTAAAATATTTATAGAAATTCTCTTTGTGCTGGCAAAGAACTAGAATTGGAAGGATGCCAACAATTGTGGAACAATTTGTAGTTCATGATTGTGATGGAATACTGTTGAGCTGTAAAAAATGATGAGCTAGTTAATTTTAGAAAAACATGGAAAGATTTGCAATATTATTTTAATAATACTTATGAACCATCAAACTATTTTGAGTACTATAAATACTTAAATCAACTATAAAGGACTATGAAGGAAGATCCTATCCACTTCTAGAGGAAGCACCAATAAACAGAAGTATGGATAGTAAGCATATATTTATGAATCTGTATCAAATGATGGCCCTTTTCTAACACAAGGTGGGGAAGGAATGAGGGAGATAATTCAAAATTTAAATTGTGACAAAAATAAATAAAATTAAATTTTAAAAAGATAATATCTGATCAACAATATTCAGCACATGAAAAGCATATAGATCTTTAATAAGATAAATGAATAAGAGGGCATATATAAGCCCAACTCCCCTTTTATCAACTCAAAGTTTCTAGAATTGTGAAAAATAAACAATAAAAATCCAACAACTATAAATGACAAAGAAAAAAAAAAAAACCTCGCTGGAAATCCCAATAGGGGAAAAAACAGAAGAGATTAGGGAGATGTAAGAAAATACTCTACTCCAGATACTATTGGCAAAGAAAATGCCTATAGAAAATCCATGACAAGAATTCTGCAATAGATAGACACCAGAAAAGTGAATGGAATGACTAAGAACCCTAAAGTAGTTGGAAAGATTTAAAGAAATTACAGGGTGAGATAAGAAATGAACAACAAAACATTAAGCGCTTACTATGTTCCTGATGAACACTAAACAGAGATACAAATAAAAAAAAGGATCATGTCTACCCTCAATGAGCTGACATTCTAATGTGAGAGGCAATACATGTAAGGGAGTGATAAAAAAGGAAAGGCACTTGATTACTAAGTATTTCTGGTAATTCTGGTGGAGAAGGGACCACCTACAAGGCAGGTAAACCACCTCAGTTAAAGCAGCAAGACACCTTTAAGGAAAAACAAGGGCCAGCATTTGCCAGACAAGTCAAAACTACATCACAACTTCAACCCCTTCCTCCAGATCCCAAAAGACCAGGACCAAAGAGCCTTGGAATAGCAATGTCTTCTATCCTACTGGGCCTGCTTTCAGCCTAGACCCCAAAGCCATTATTGTGAGAAGAAAATCACTGTGAAGACGCACACTTACCTTGTCAACATCAGCACCAACTGCTGACCAACATATGGACAACTAAGTCCAAGAGTCCTGGGAGTAAAAACCATCTGTTCTGTATCCATCCTGACCAACATTTTGGGAAGCAAACCAAATGGAAATACAGTCCAGAAAGTGCTAGCTATTCAAAATCTAGAAAATAAAGTCCTTGCTGTCAAAGTCCTTAGCATAGTCAAGTAATTCAAATGAGAAATGGATATGATATTATTCGTGAAAATAGTACTGTTAAAGAAAATGCATTACCATCTGCTATTCACTGTATCCTAAAGACCAAAGGACCTTTCCATATGACTTGCAGTTGAACTCTCTTAAAATGTGCATTCCTTAAGAACAAGGACTGTCTTATTTTTCTCTATGTTGTATTCCCAGTGATTATCACATAGTAAGTATTTAATAAGTGCTTTCTAATTCATTCATTTATGATTCTAGAGCTAAGGTAAGATGAGGGAAGGAAAAAGAGTAAAGAATGAAAAGAGTACAAAAAGGCTATTGGTAAGGTTGAATACCTTACCAATTAGTAACATGGCTGGAAATAGAGAGTGAAGTGAGGCAAGCTCAGGGACAGTCCTGAAATACTGGGCTATGTGAGGTGGTCAATAGTCAGAATAGCAGTGCCTCGTGGCTGGAAGTTCCAAAAATTAAAGTATTAAAATACCAACGACATGGTCACTATGGTGGGCAGTAAGGCAATTATCAAGGCTGTTAAGAAGATGGCTATAGAATACAAAGTGAAATAATTCATGGCTAGATTTCTTCAGGAAATAGTGAACCAGAAGAAGCCATCACCAATCTGGAATCTCAAGAAGAATTAAGTTAAAGTGTGAAGAAAAACTTAAAAGAATACTGTACTTTATAAAAAATTAAATAGTATTTTATTTTTCCCAATTACATGCAAAGATAATTATTGACATTCATTTTTTTCTAATTTGAATTTCAAATTTTCTCTCTCTTTATCTCACACACCCCCTCCCTGCAGTGGTAAGCAATTTGATATTTATACATGTGCAATCATGCAAAACATATTTCCACATTAGTCATGTTGTGAAAGAAGATACAGACTCAAAGGGAGAAAACATGAACAAAATGAAGTAAAAATAGTATACTTCTATATGCATAAAGTCTTCAGTCTTATATAAATGAAATAAGCCTTGTCAATACTTAACAAATTGCCAAGGAGTTCCCAAGGAGACACTGTCCTACCAGGAATACTTTAGGAACCAACTTTTCATTTTACATAAATGTTGATTGATATACTTTGTTTTTTATAAAGCTTACATATTCTCCTGTGTATTCCTTTCCCTGAACAAGCAAGTTATTTATTATGAAATAAGAATTGAAGAAGAAAACATCAGCACAGTGAATTTAGGGACAGAAGCACCTGCTTTTGAATACTATCTCAGATACTTATTAGTTCTGAGAACTTGGGCAACTCTAAGTGAGTTTCTGATCTTTAGTTTCCTTATCTGCAATATGGAAATAATAATAGTACCTAAAGGGCTGTTGTGAGGAACAAATGAGATAATATAGGTAAAGTGTTTTACAAACCTTAAAGTACTAGCTATTATGATTCATCATAAAAATTAGGTAATTATTAGCAATTAGATATTATAAAAGTTAAACAAAACAACTTGGAGTAATATGACATTGTATGCATTGTTCCACACTTGTGGTTTCCTGCTTTTACAAAGTGGTTTTTGGAGGGAAAGGAGGGGAAGGGCAGGGAGTGGAGGAGAAACAGCATATATCCCTAAGTCTTCTCCAAAATTGTTCTTTGTAATCTTGCAACATTCAATTTGGATAGTTTTATGGTTGTTTTACTTGTCACGCTGGGCAAGTCATTTAATCCTGATGGCCTCAGTTTCCTCATCTATAAAATGAACTAGAGAAGTTCATTGTTGCATTCATTTATATATTATTTTCCAGGTTCTGCTTACTTTGCATTAGTTCAGACATGCCTTTTCATATTTCTTTGTATTCATCAAAATCATTGTTTTTTTATGGCACTACAAATATTTTATTACATGCATGTACCAATTTATTTAGCTATTTTCCAACTGGAAAGGTTTTCCCTTTCTTTGCTACCCTAAAAGTAATGCTACACAGTTTTTTGTAGTGCAATCTCTGGGTCAGAAAGTATGGACATTTTAGCTATTTGCATACCTAATTCATTTTTTGTGTGTCATTGCCTTTTGGCAGGGAATGCATAAAGTAAAACACATAAGTTTAAAAATGGAATCAATGAAAGTTAATGTACATATACATATGTATACATATATATGTATATGTGTATATATGTGCATGTATAAAAGTTCACAATTGTCAGATTAAGAGTGAGTCTGCCTTTCCACAACACTTCCAACATTGCCTATTACTGGCTTTTGTCATTTTAGCCAACTTTCTAAACATGAGCTATAACCTCGATTGTTTTGATTTGCAATTTTCTTGTGATTTGGAGCATTCTTTCATGTAATCATTAATAATTTTTCATTTTTCTATTTTTGGTTTAAATAATTCTGTTAGATGTTCATACATTTTGGACATCAGTCCCTTACCATACATAGTCAATCCTCAAATTTTACTGGGTCATTGTTCCTAGAAAACTGTCAACCTAAATACTGATACATTGAACCTATGATAAATAAATAGGAAGTAGGGTGTAATCTTTTACTAGAGATTTCTGAAAACATGTTTTTCTGAAATTCTTCATAATAAAACATCAATTCTGATCGCATATGCTTTTTCTAATATAAAAAGCATCTAATATGCTTTTTATAAAGTACAGTATTCTAATAAAATGCAGGAGAAAAGAGACAATGGGGGACCAGCAAGAATAATATCAGAACACTGAGGTATAAAAAGGAAAGAGGTACCTTGCCATTTCTAATCTCCCTTTTAACTCTATGAATGAACAGTTCCCCATGAAAAACATATGCTTTTGAGTGAGTCCCTGCCACTTTTGGGTGAATTCCAAACTCCTGCCTATGGTGCCTCAGGTGCCAGGTGAAAGCCAGGTAAATCTTGCAGGGCTGGTGGGGATGTTCAGGAGTCACCAGCAGTGGGCAAAATAGGATACTCAGCAGTAAGGGTGTCTACCAGAGGGTGACTACTATTTTACTTACCCATAAATTTGGAGACTTTTCTGTTATTTTTTTCAATTCCCTTATCATGCATCTGAGAGATTACTTTAGTACTTTGTAGAGTGGATTCATGATCAATTTTAGAAATGCTTTCCTCCTTTTTGCAAATATAAAAAATTACCATTTTATTAACCAAATTAGTGACTGCAGATATTTCAGCATGAAGTTAACTAACACCTTTATTTTCTCACTAAAGACTAACACATATGGACTTATGAGGCCATAATTTACAACACAAAACTTGAGTTTTAAAGGCAAACAATGAAAATATGCAATCAAAGGGCATGGAACTTTATTCCTATACTTAATTAAAAAGTTTCTAGTAATTCCTCATTGTATATAATGCATGCTTTAGATTTGTGAGGTATTTTTATAATACAGGTGTGTCTTTGAACTCATCATTAATTGGTTTCAGAAGACAAAAAATGAGTATCAAATGAATTTTTCCATAATTAGTATATCTCATCTAACCATCCATTCTCACCCAATTCCCCCTCAAAAGGCATAACTGGGGCTTCCAGCTGTGGAGAGAGAAGCTAGTCCAGCCCAGTCCAAATGGGCTCACTTTCTGAGAAGAATCACGACCTTTATACTTTCCACTCACCCGACACTGTCCAACCTTTTTGGGGGAGGAAGGTGTAGCCCCTGGATGTAGGTCCCACATACCCACAGCCCTAACCGCCCAGGGCTTGAGGCTGTCAGAAGTCTTGGGTTCTCTGCCTTAGCCGAAGGCCTCCACTTGGCTCCTGTCACTGCTGCCTGCACTACCACAGCTCTCCTGCTCCTGCTGTTTCCCGGTCAACTTGTTTCCTTTTCAGTAGTGCTGTTTTGGGAGCCCAAAAGACTACACACTGCACCCATGCTGTAGGGCAGGAACTGCCCCATGACCAGAACGTCCAGATGCACAACCTCAGCATAACGGGCTTAACCCACCAGTCCAGCACAAAGGCTGAACTTTGCAGGGAAGGAGTTGTCTTTGGCCAAGGAGGCCAAAATGTGTGGAATATCAGATTCTATAGCAGATGAGTTCCGAGGTACCGCTGTATTTTTAAAAAATCCCTTTATATCTCTACATTGTAGGGGTTTTAGCATAAATAAATGCTAAAAAGCAAACTGCTATTTGATTCTTCTAAGAAGCAATGCTTATAAATAATGACTTAGTTCCTGACGTTCTTTGCTTTTTAGTTCTGTCCTTGTAGAATATGGCACGGGGTGAGTAAAGTAGATTCAAAAGAATAGGCACAATGATTACAAGGTAAAAAAAGACAATAAAAAGGAAGCAAATACAATAGTTAAGGTTAATATCATACAAAGTTAATGATGGATATTCTGTGCTTTTTTTAGGGGGAAAGGGACAGAATTCAAGGTTTGTTCACAGTTTTGATGGTATGGTGGAAATAGTATCTACTACAATCCATGAAACATAGGCTAGGTTAGTTTTTACATAAAGGTATTAACTTTGCCCAGGAGACTTAATTGATTCAGAGAACAAAGGCTTGAACTGTTAGTGTAGCTTCCTGATTGCTTCAGTACAAAAGCCCAATACACAGAGAATAAGAGGCATTCAGGCTTTGGACATGCTTCTGACCAGGTAAACCAACATGACAAAAGCGGGGGCAGGAGAGGTGTGACCCATTGCACTGATGTTTTTTCCTTGCTAAAACTTCTTTACGTCTTATTATTTAACAAACTTCTTGTTAAAAATTAGATAGCCAATTAGTATCTTATTTTGTTTCAGTGCTAAGCCTGAACCAATGAACTGGCCAGAGTCAAGCCTAGCCCAGAAAACAATGAAAGTCTTTATTGTGTCACAATAAACATACTGATAACTAAAGATGTAAAAAAAATTAATGAGAACAAAAGTATGAAGAAAAATCCACTGAAATCAGAGCAACTCCTAAAATAAAAGTCATGATTAAAACATATTATTTTCAAAAACCATTAGCAATTCTTGCTAATAATAACACTAAGATACAAAGGAAAACGAGAAGCTAGAAAATCAGATAATCAAAGCCTCCTGGGTCAGTATAATAGGGAAAGGGAAACAATTTATTTTCCCAAGAAAACTAATACAAGTTACTTTATTATTGGGTGTAAATGGATCTACTTTTCAGTGAGGAAGCATTTCAGGCACCACTAGACAAATTATACAAGAAAAGCTATTGAAATTTTTGTTATTCCATGACCTCATCCAAATAGATTTATTTTGTAAAAAAAAAATCATAAATGAAAATTCTTCTTTATATAAACAAAAGCAATTGTTGCCAAAAGTATATCTTTAAGTTCTCACACTGATATTGATAATTATTGTGGCTTATAGAAGGTGGATAGAAGAACAAAAATTCTGAAGACCAAAATGAGTATATCTCTCCATCTAAAAACAGGCATTCTGGGGTAGCTAGATGGCGCAGTGGATAGAGCACCAGCCCTGAAGTCAGGAGGACCTGAATTGGAATTTGATCTCAGACATTTAACACTTCCTAGCTGTGTGACCCTGGGCAAGTCACTTAACCCCAATTGCCTCAGCAAAAAATAAAATAAAATAAAAACAGATATTCTGCTTACTACAATTGCTAATGCATCCAAAATCTGATCAGCTATAATTCATCTATTATAATAACTGATATCCTGAAATAGCATCCACTTATTTTTTTAAAAAGCATGAGAACAAATTTTTCCTTAATATGGTAAGGTTTTATATCATCCACAATATCCTGAGGGAGAGAAGGAAGACATATTCCAGGCAAGTAAAACCACTGCCATCACCTTGACCATCATCTCCCTTGGTCAGAAACAACCCCAAACTCAGACCCCAGAAATTCCCAAACTCCTGTATGCCCTAGATCACCAGTCCTGCTTTCAAATCAGTCCCCAAAATTATCCAAGATATTAATCCTTAGGGATATGAGACCTGGCATATATTTCTGCAGCTGCTACTGAAGACCTAAAGAAGAAAGTTTTTGTGACCAAAGTCTTTGGCATTGTCAAATGATTCAATATAAGAAATAGTTTTAAACAGTGGAAATAGTAGTGAAGATAAAATATTATCATCTGGTAAGCCCCTGCACCAAAGTATCATGGAATCTTTCCATCTGATTTGTACCCCAAGCCTTCTACTTATGTTTTTCCCATTATTAGAAAGTGAGCTGTCTGAGAAAAGGGTCTATCTTGCTTTTCCAATTGTGTCCTCTGCATTGAATACAGTGCTTTGTATGCAATGATTAAAAAATGTTTTTTTTTTTCATTCATTCCTAATAAACACTCGAGGCCTTTCCAATACAATCAGGGATAAATTAAGGGTGTCCATCTACAATTATTTGACATAGTTGTATAAATGCTTACTTATATGAGCAATAATTTAAGAAAAAAGAAATTGAGAGAATAAACATACACAAAAGGGAAACAAACCCCTTTTTGTACATGCAATTACTAAGAAAACCCTAGAGATGCTACTAAAATTAATTAAAATAATAAATTCATCAAATTAGCAGAATATAAAATAAATCAGGCAGCTGCTGGCATAGTGGAGAGTTAGAAAGTTAGGAAGTTAGGAGTTAGGAAGACCTGCGTTTTAAATTGAGACAGACATTTATTAGCTATGTGATGCTGAGCAAATCACTTAAGAACGTTTATCACAGTTTCTTTAACTATAAGATAGGGATAATAATAGTACCTATTTCATAGGTTTGTTATAAGGACCAAATGAAATATTTGTAAAAAGAGTTTAGCAAAGTGTCCAGCACATAAAAGATGTCAATCGATAGAAGTCAATCAGTAGAACAGATCAGGTATACAAGATTCAAAATCAATCACATACAGTAGCACAGATTTTAGCAAACTCAAAGCTACTAACTACTGGGCTAAAGACTCACTATGCAACAAAAACAACTGGGAAATTTGGAAAATATTCTGGGAAAAATTAGGTTTAGATCAATATATCACACAGCATTTTACATTATGTTAAAAAGATCCCCAAATGGTATGTGTCGTTAATATAAAAATGTCATATCATAAAAACATGGTAGGAGAATATAAAAAGATAATTTTATTACTATGAATAGAGAGAAAGTTCTCGATCTCTCTGATAGAAAGGATAATAAAAAATAAAAGACAATTTTGATTTGGAAAATTGACAAGTTTTGCATTAACAAAATGCAGATGGAACAACTGGGAAAAAATTTTTATACCAAATTTTCTCTGATAGGGGCAGTTAGGTGGTGCAGTGGATAGGCCACCAGCCCTGAAGTCAGGAGGACATGAGTTCAAATCTGGTCTCAGACGCGTAACACTTCCTAGCTATGTGACCCTGGGCAAGTCACTTAACCCCAATTGCCTCAGCCAAAAAACAAACACACACACACACACACACACACACACACACACACTTTCTCTGATAAAGACTTGATATTCAAGATATATAAGAAATTGATACAGATGTATATGAATAAAAACCAATTCTCAAAGGATAAATGGTGAAAGGATATAAGCAGTTTTCTAAAGAAGAAATATGTTATCAACAACCACAGGAACAAATATTCCAAATTACTAATAATAAGAGAAATATAAATATAAAGAATTCTAAAGTTTCACCTTAGACCCATAATTATGGTGACAGAAATGACCCCCCGAAAAAAGGGTGGAGAAAATGGCAGCTGATGGAGCTATTGAGAGAACAGATACAATATGCAGTTTTGCCAGGGCTATAAAATGGTACAAACATTCTAGAAAGCAATTTGCAAATACCCCCAAAGTCATTAAAATGAGCCTTTGACTCAATGATACTATGACTCAGTTTATGCCCCAAACAGATAAAAAGCAAGAAGGAATGGAGCCATATATAAAAATATTTGTAGTAGTATTTAGCTAAGCAAAATGGGTATACATTAACTGGAGAATGATTCTAGAAATTGTGACCTACGGATATTATTATGCCAAAGGAAATGAAGGAAGGAACAGATTCTAAGAAACCTGTTAATACTTATATGAATAATGCTGAGTAAAGTTAGTAGAACCAAAAAAATAATTTATACAATAACAACAATAATGATATATAAAACTTTGAAATACTTAATAGCTCTGTTCACTGGAATAGGAAATTATGATTGTGGAAGACGAAATAAAACATGTTTCCCACCTCTTGCTAGAGAAACAATGGACTAGGGTTGTAGAATGAATAATATTTTCAGACATGATTATGTAAGATTTTATTTTCCTTTTCTATATTTATTTGTTTCAAAGAAGGGGTCCTATTTTTGTGAGGACACAGAGTAGTAAGAATGATATGTAAAAAAAGAAGAAATTTAAAAAACAGCAATAACAAAACAGGCAGAAAACAAAAGAAAGCTTAAAAAGTTGAGGACAAAGAACAGCTTGTATGTACAACTGTGTTAAATTTAATATATGTGTTAAAAATTATATATAATAGAGATTTGTTATTCTCTACAAGGACTAACTTTTATCTTTCAAAAACCTCATTGTCATACACAAACACATGTTGCTTAGCTTTTGCCTTTAATGGCATGGAGGTAATGTTTACCACAAACTATTCATATAGAATGCATTTATTGCTACATGTTTGGGCATGGGCAGAAGATCCTAATTATCTCTGGAATCCTTGAAATTAGCCTAAAAACCTACTGATAGAATGATGAGGCCATAAAGGGGTAAGTTTTAGAGCAAAAGTTCTTAACCTTTTCACAGACCCCCTTGACAGACTGGCAAAATCTATGAACCCTTTCTCAGAATAATATTTTTAAATGCACAAATTAAAATATAGAGGATTACAAAGAAAATCAATTATATTGAAGTACTGTTATCTATATAAATATGTATATATTTTAGAGCAAGTTAATGGACTCCAAATTAAGAATTTTTACTTTAGAGAAAGAGCAGGTTTTTGATGGGAAATAAATTCAATCTTTCTTTTTATTACAGATAAGGAAGTTGGAATTTAAGAGAGGCAAAATAATCAGACCGCTGAGATAAAGAGGTACTAATATTTAAATCCAGTACTCTTTTCACTATATATTATGGAACAATGATAATGACTTCCATCTCTGAATTTATAGCAGTGGGACTCCATAGTAATGGAGTCTCAGAAATTAAATCACATATTTCCACACACTTGATTAGGCATTATCTTAAAGTAAATATATCTCATGATTAAAGTAACAATATGAGCAATGATCAAAAACTATTTTACAATTATATATTAACATAATGGGAATAAACATACCATGTAAGAGCAAGACTGAAAATCAAATATCTAGGGGCCACCTGATACCTTAGCTAAATTTTATGTTTTCTCTGCTTTTTTGACACTGTTTTTGTTTGTATGTTTTTAATATCAGTTCAATTATGATCACTAGTAAAGCCAAAGTTGAAAGAATGACAGAGCCCTTTTTTTTACTACATATGTCTCAGTTAACATTTTAGTATAAATTCAATGCCCTTCTTGGGTCCTCCACTCTGCTAGTGAACTGTGGAACATACATTGAGAAGCAGTTGTCTTCTTGGTGTTGTCATGGGTCTTAACCTTTCATGTATGGTTGAAATACTGAACTTCATTCAATCTTCACTTAACTTGGCAGCCATGTAAGCCAATCCTATTATATATAAAACAACATGGACCCAACTAGTGTATGGACCATCCATCTCTCCATTATGTCTCCCAACTCATCCCCTTCATAGCACATAATAAATCTTTATTTTACATTCCACTCCTCTCCTTCGACTACAGTATCAATTTTTGAAGAGCAATTTTGCAAGCTGCTTAAATACTGTATAGACACGAATTTTCTTTTCAGGGCAGATTTCATTCCTTTGATGAACATTTTAAAATATATTTTGGACCTGAAAATGCAGAGCAATTTTAAATAGAGTACTGCAATGGAAACTGCTACATAAAAGTTTTTAATATTCAGCAATAGCAGCTATGGATTAGAAGAGTAATCATGTTCTGAGGTGGTGAGAAGGTAGGAGCCATATGGATATAGGGGACTACTTTCACCAAAATGAGTCCCTGGATCCTACTAAAAGTTCCCCAGACTACAGAAAGCATTGCCTTTCCCTTTGAAGGAGGCACATAAAGCAAATATCTCCTTTTATCTTGGACCAATCCAAATCCAAATGACTGAAAAGAGAGATAGATCCACCCTGAAGTTATACTCGTGGGACAAGGAATCGGAGGCAGAGGTGACTCCAGGGAAAGAAAAAAGAGAACCTACTTTTACAATGATTCCTGTTAATGGTTTAAGTCACAAGTTTGGCTAAGCTGTATGTTAACAAAAACCCAATCTTAAAAGATAGCAAGGTTCTCCCAACACTTAATCCCATGCTAGCTGCCAAAAGTTGCCAGCATTAAATTAGAAAGTGATCTGATCCTTTCTTCTTTTGGCAAATATATAAAAGCCACTATTTCCCTTCTTTTTCCAATGTCTTTTCTTTTTTTATCTTGACCCTGAAAATAACTGAATCCTGATGTGGTCACTTTTAGACCTCTTAGTTTAAAATATTATTGAATAGTTGCCTACAATAGAATTTAATTATAATTTAGAAGCATATTCAGAACTATTATTTTTAAGTATTTTATCAGTTGACTTTATTTTATTTTTCTTCAGGTTTTATGCCAAGTTGGAAAAAAAAGACAAGCACACTATTTAATTAAACCTGTTAACCAAGATATGTATAGTTATAAAATGGGTTTGAAATTCTTAATTCAGTATGACTCATTATCAATAAAATATCTTTTACTGACAAGATTTTCGTAGGATTCTGCTAAACATCATAAAAGTTACCTAATAAACCCATGAAGAAATATTTATACTTCCTCCTAACACTTAACAAAGTTACTAAAAAAAACGAAATTAAGATTTTGTACAATCACAGATCTAAAAGTGGACCTCAGAAGGCATCTAATCTAGACTCTCATTTTACAGATAAAGTACTGAGGCTCAAGGAGGTGAAATGATATACCTCAGATCAGTGATCAAAGGCAAGCTTTAACCCACACTGCAGTGTCAATGAAATTTCCATTGTACCACACTGTATCTCTAAAGCAAGGTAGAGTCTAATACTCTATTGGAAATTGGCATTTCATTTGAAAATTTAATATGCCCCTAAAATTTACCTTTCTTCTTATCTGAGTTTATTGTAATTTTAATATAACTTGATAAAATTATTTAAAAGTTCAAACATAGGCAAAAATGATGCTATCAAAAGATTAGATTTTAAATTATTATTGCTGCTAAATATTTCATCAAATAGTTTCCAATTAAATCATAGCTTCAAGAGAAATGAAGCAAATACTCAAAAATAAACATTATTGGCTCCCATTTTCATTCTCTTAAGGACAAATGAATGATATTTATGAATTTATATTAAATTAAATATAAAAATAGATGAGTAAGGCAAAAAGATACATAGAATTCTATGTTCTGTATAGATGTATAGCACTTAAATCCAAAAGCTTATTATTACAACAGAGGATAGAGATTATGGTCAGTTAAGTATTTCACTCTTGCAGAAGGAAGACAATCTTTCCTTTCTAGTACCTATTATAGTTTTCACCACTAGGAGATATAAACGTATCATTTTATATTCATATTTTAAAACTTTGGGAAAATAAGTGTCAGGCTTTAATTTCAATTTATATGAAAGGACCAAGGTACAAGAAACATTTTTTTTCTTTCTCAAAAAAAGTGTATACTCCTCTAACTCATATAAGCATACACTATATTGAAAAGAACTTTATTTGAGAAGCAATGAGATCTAGAAATATGGTCATTTGACAAGGAATCAGAAAAGATGGGTTTAAGCCCCAGGTCTGTCACATACTAACTGATCTTGGGCAAATTAGTAACTTTTCTGGCTTCGCTTCTTCATCTATAAAATGGGATACATTATTTTTTTTTATCACATCCCAAGTAGGATTATTATAAGGACCATATGAAATAAAGCATAGTAAGCTTATGGTACCCTAAATGTATGTTATCAGCATTTTCATGATGGGCTATAACCTAAATTATAAGACTGAATCCCCTTTAAAATGGGCTCACAAATAAATATGGGATGTTATCTTAGTTATCATAGTTCCTTAGAGAGGGAAACAGTTAATAACTGAGCTGATTTGTAAATAAATAAAGGAGCTGGTTTTTTTCTTTTGTCCAAATGCAGCAAAAAATATCATTTCATGGAATATTTCTTTATACCAACGATAAGACCTAGACAAATAAAAAATATAGTTCAAGACAATTTAATGCAGAGATGGGGAAAGATAGTGAAGATGCAATGGAAAGTGAGTTAGGAAAAGTAAATAAAGAAAAAGACATACAAAAACATTTGTAGCAGCTGTTTTGTGCAGTGGTAAAGAATTGAAAACTAAGGGTATATCCATTAACAGGAGAATGGCTGAAAAAATGTGGGATAGAATTGTTATGGAATATTATTATGATATAAGAAATAATAAAGGAAATGGTTTTAGGAAAGCATGGGAAGACTTAAATTAACTCATACAAAGTGAAATGAGCAGACTTAGGAGACACTGAACACAGTAAGCAATATAATAATAATCAACTATGAACAAATTACCTATTCTGATAAATGCAATGATCCAAGACAATTCCAAAGGACTCGTGATGAAAAATGCTATCCAGTGGAAATTTTTTACATGACTTTATTACTACTACTTGCCTTCTAAGTAAGTAGGGAAATGGATGGTGGAAGGGAGAATTTGGTAAATAAAAAATTGTTAAAATTTTAAAAAAGAATAAGGCCCAAAACTTACAGACTACATATATACCTCATGCCAATATATCACGAATATTTTCAATGACAAAAATGAAGCATAGTCATGAATTGTTGGAGAACTTGTGAATTAATACAACCATTCTGAAAAAACAACTTGGAATTATGCAAATAAAATGGCTAAGAAGTCCATACTCTTTCACTTAGAGCTTCCACTGCTAGGCGTATATCCCAAGAAAATCACTGACCAAAAAAAGAAAGATTCTACATATAGGAAAATATTTAAAGCAGCATTTTTTATGGTGGTAAAATACTAGAGACAAAGTAGATGCCTATCAGTTGGACAATGGCTAAAAAAAATTAAATCAAAATAATGACATTTTACTCAACTACAATTATAATGAATACAGAAAAGCATGGACTAATAAACTAATGTAAAGTGAAGTAAATAGAGTCAAGAAAGCAATCTACACAACGATTATAATAATGAAAATAGAAATAAAAGTCAATACAACTAAAAATGTAAAATTACCAAAAATAAGCACACCTTCCCTGGTTCCTATGCATAGGTGAAGGGAAGAATCCATGGATGTAAAACATTCCATAGGGTATCAGAATTTTAAAATATATTTTATTGGTTCTGTTGTTTTTTTCCTCTCTTTTAAAAAAACATTCTTTAAAGGACAGTTTCCAGAGAGTAAAGAATAAGATATGCAGGAGGAGATTTAGCAATGTAAAAATAAAATATATCCATAAGTTTAATTTTTTAAATTTCTAAGTGTAACAGCTAGAGATTTATTATTATTTTATGATTAATAAATTGTCAAAATGGTTATAACACTTTCCCACAACTAAATACCACCATTCACCAGCATAGAAGTTAGGACTTAATCAGACTAAAGAACAAGGCATCAAGAACAGACAAGTGAATATCATTGAATATAGTCTTTGTGCTTGTATACTGTACATTATTTACACCAAGAAAAAGTGTCTGAACAGAATAGTGTGGCAATATGGCCTCTACAACCTTTTTTATAGCAAGCTGTTATAGAAGTAATAGAATTGAACTTCAGTATTTCCCTTGATATTACTGGTCTACAATAATCTTGAAGGCCTTTAAGGATGGATGGGAAGGAAAAAACCTGAAAACAAAGATTTCTAAAGACTTTTATAATAAATTCTCTTTAATTTAAATAATATTGGGTCTACAACATTTGGATTTTACCATCACAGCTCCAAATAAACATCTTGAAGAAGTGGAAAAAGCATTGGGAGGGAGGAGGAAGGTAAAGCAGCTAGACTAGATCAAACATATAGAGAACATGCAGTATGGAGGTGACAATTTTACAGATACTGGGAAACTGATCCTCAAGATTTCTGAGGAGAAGATAACTAAATTTAGAAAAAAAAATTAATCCCCCCCATAATAACCAAAAGAATATCAATAATTACTAATTTCTAATCTCCATAAAAGTTTTATGTAAACAATTCATACAAGCATTGAAAGTATATCCTTCATGAGAATATTAGAATATATCCAAGATATGACAGAGAATATTAAAAATGTCAAAACAGAAGATCATTACCCACTTCTAGTGATTAACAGCGACAGAGATAATATACTGTTAGGACAAATGTAGATAGCATTACTAAAGATTATTAAGTTTTAGACCTTAAGAAGACAAGTACTGATGAAAATACTGCCTTTTGAAAATAAAGGATACAGAATAGAAAGGGAAATCTGGGAAATGAATAATTAGTTAAGAAGATGATGTCTGAGAATAACATTTGAATTTCTAGAACATGTCTCAAAATAACAGGTGTTTTTTTGCCAGGAATGAAATATGCCTAATAAAAGATGGAAAGAATGTTAGGTGATGAACTTGAGCTGCAGAACAAAACATATGCTTAGACATGGCCAAAGGATGGATTTGCTTTAATTGACTCTATTTGTTACTAGAGAAGGATTTTGGAGGGAGAGGGGATATTTAGTAAAGTGAGGATGGAAGAAGGGAAGGCAGATAGTGATGCCTAGACAAAAAAAAAGAAAGAATACGTCATTTAAGTATTTAAAATAAATGCACAGATGCAAATAGAAGAAATTTCAGAGGGAGAAATAGACAAAGCAGTACAGTTTCAAAACTAATATATTAAATTTATTACATATACATTTTTTAAAATATAAAAATGTAAACAATAGTGATAGTTTCATATGCAATCCTCTAGTGTTTTCTTTTTAAAAGGAACTGTTAGTGTTTGTTGCCATTTATCAAATTTAAAATAAAAAGTAAAGATTATTTTTAATATATGCAAATATTTGAAGTTTTTTTTAAAAGCTGCCATGACATATATTGCATTCATATACATTTTACAAAGATCTGAGAAATATACTTGATTATTATCACTTTTTTCTATATTTATCTGGATAGTGCTTCATGCCTTTGGGAGGAAAATAACACTTATGTTCAAGCAACTACTCTATTTTTCACAACTTGCTAATTAGAACTCAATTTTTCATTTGCATAAGGAATGGTAAGTGGACAGTGGAGGGTCAACTGCCTATAGCTTATAAAACACAGGAGATCATAAGGCAAAGGAACTATTAGCTTTCTGTTGGTTGGTTTGGGAATATACATAATACTTCTACAAAAATGGATAGCATAAGTTTAAAACAAAACTTTCCGTTTAGAGACCTACATTGTCCTCTCTAAACATTGCTTCTTTTTCTAGTTACCATTTCCAATAATTTTTAGCTATAATTTTGCCAATTTTCTTTATATATTTTTTCTTTTTGTTATATATGGTTAACATTAACACTAGCAAAACAAAAAAACCACACATAGCTGATCTACTGCTATCCTAGAATGTTAAATTTTCTCTTTTTTGTTGTTTTTGAGTTTTTTTGAATGTTAAAATTCCAAGCATTTTGACCTAGTAAATTTTTAAAATGCAATGACAATTTCAGTTTAAGAAATCATTAAATTTGTATGGTAAGTTATATACTATATACTGTTTTCTTAAATACTCAACATAAACTGTGTGAAGGGAGAGATTAATGACTTCTGCCTCTTTTTAAGAGAAGCTGAGATTATAGAACGAAGGCCAAAATCCATATTATCTTATTTTATTGGTTTGGCACAGCAATAATTGGATCATTTTCTTTTGTTCTTGGGTAACTTGGATATAGCATAATACCTGGAGTCAAGAAGATCTAAGTTCAAATATATATTCATTTACTTAATAGTTGTTTAGCTCTGGGCAAGTCCCTTAATTTCTTGTCTGCCTCAGTTCCCTCATTTGTAAAATTGATATAATAATAAAATCTGGTTTTCAGGAACTCTATGAGCATAAAATAAGATAATCTTTGTAAAGTGACTTGCAAACCTTAAAGCATTATATAAATGCTAGCTATTATTATTGTTTTCCCACTAAAAAAAATTCAGGTTTTACATGAAGCAGACTTAGAGAAAAAAGGTGCAGGATTTAGCTGGACTAATATAGTAATATATGTTATATGCATATTTTCTCTTCTTGTAAATATACCCAGAGGCTGCCAAGAGAGGAACACATCAGAGCATATAATAAGGTTAAATTTTATTTTATTTCTACAATATCCTATAAGTGTGAAATGGGATTTCTAGATTCAGTTAAGTCATGGTAGATTATCTGCTTCTAAATAGAATGTATATTTATAAAAGACACCAATTTTCCAGTTTCTGAGCCTTAAGATTCACTCTATTTTTATTCAAGAATAATGAAATAATCAATCACTCAAACAAGCACTGTATAAGTGGGCTCACAAAGATAAAACTTTAACATTTCCCTTGCTCAAGGAATGGATGGATGGATGGATGGATGGATGAAAAAGTATTTATGAAGCACTCACCATATGCAAAACATTGTGGAAGTACTCAGATTACAAAGAAAAAAGACAATTCCTATTCTCAAGAAATTCATATTCTAATGCAGGATGTCAAATGAAAAGGTCCTATGGTCTCCAGGATACAACAGCAAAGTAGATAATGTATATTCTTTAACATCATTTCTAATGATAACCATCTACTGTGAACAATTTGACAATGCCAACAACTTTAGTGACGAGAACTTTCTTTTCTGGGCCTTCTGCAGCTGTGAATGCTGAGGAAAGGGGGGCCTCAGTACCTGCAGAAATATTAGCCAAATTGCATCTCCATAAGGATTGCTGTAAGAGTGCTAAGCTGTAAGTGGTCTAGGGGGTGATGCTACTCATAAACTCTTGGTATTAACGATGGAAACAGCATATCAGCGGTTGCTATGAGTGGTGGCAAGGAAAGTAGCTCCTCTTCTCTTCGGTGATTGCTTCACTGAATTAATGATTACAAAATCCCATGTAAAAGCAGGTCCCATGGTCTTGGGAGCACTATTCCCAATCAGTAAGATCTGTATTTGTGGAAAGTGGATGATAATTTTGATGGTCTCAAAAGAACATCTATATTGCATGAATTTAGGATGGATATAATATGCCCATATTATATTTAATTCTCCTCAATGATTAGAAACAAGTTTTGCTTGTTGGCTCAGAGAGGCAACTCCTGAAAAACTCGCTGGCTGTTGAGAGGCCCATGGCACAGCACTATCTCCTGTGACTACCTTTAGTTCCTCCTTTGATATCACTGTTTTAATCAAGAACTTGAAGTTGGGCTCTGGATGCCAGCATCAGTTCCTTATTGCTTTTTTTTTCCTTTTCAACAATATGTGGGTTGAAGTCCTATAATATGGTTGAAGTAAACCTTCCATATAGGAACACTAGAAACTGTCCTCTTGTAACTTCACTATGTTAAATTATGTGACTACAGAAAGTTGATGTTATGTGTGATATCAATATAGAGAGTCACTGATGGAGAACTGAAAATTTCATGTATAGGGTGTGACAGAGCCATAGATTTTCATATGGTTTTCCAATGATTTCGAGTCCTGTTTTATCATTCCCTGGTTTGGATTCAAAACTGGCCCCGATGGGTTTTATTACTTTTAGTCATCTAAAGCTGTGAAGCAGTGGAAATCTAGTGCATACACACCAGAGAGATTCTGGCAAAAAAACAAAAACAAAATCAAAAACAAAAACAAAACAAGATAGCCTGAGTATATCACCATCTGATGGACAAATCAAGTATATCCCTAAACTTATGGAAGGAAACCCAGCTGCTACTAATAACTATAGCACCTCGAGGGTCTCATGCAGCTTACAATTCTGTTACATGTATTTATTTTACTGTATAGTAGGTAAAATGGCTAAATGTTTGAAATCTCAAAAAACTCTCAAGTTTTCAAAAAATTATCAAACAAATAAAAATGACCTTTACAGTGTTATTTCATTAAGCTGTACCAATACCCAAATTTTAATTTTAATTTAGAATCTACAGCTAGATAAGGCAATGAATAGAGCTCTAGAATTGGAGTCAGAAATACCTGAACTCAAATCTGCCTTTAGAATCTTATTAGCTGTATGACATCAGGCAAGTCATTCAAAGTGTTTGCTTCAGTTCCGTAGAAAGGGGTTAATAATAGCACTGACCACCCAGGATAAAATGAAATAACATTTATAAAGTGCTCTGCAAATCTTAGAGCATTATATAAATACTGGTGAAGATGATGATAAAGAAGAATTATTAAGCACACCATAAAAATGTGAATTGATATTTATTCTTATTAATAAACTATTAAAAAGTAGGCTAAAATAGAGTACTAAGAAAATGTTTCATAAAAACAAGAAGCAGCCTGGTCACAGACTAGCCTTAGATTCAGCAGAAATCTGGATTCAAAACCTGCCTCTGACAGGTTTGTCATTAAAGCACAAGTCATTTAATCTCTCTGAGCCCAAGTTTCCTCATTTGTAAAATGAGAGTAATTACAGAGTTTTTGCAAGAATCAAATGAGCTATGTGTATGAAAAGATTTTTGAAAATCTTTATTTGTGCATCATCATCATCTTAGCACTTACATAGCACTACAAGATTTAGAAAGTACTTTATCAACATGATCTATTGTTAAACTATATAATTATATCAATGCTACTATTTCCCCCATTTTATAGATAAGGATACTGAGTCTGATTAAGTGACTTGCTCAGGGCCAAATATTAAGTTGAATTCATTACCAATGCATTGATATCTGAGCATAAAAATCAATGAATAGTCTACAGCATAATATTCCATCTACAAGTAGTAAAGCTAGTTAAAAAAAAGAAATAAACTTTTGTCTAAATTGGAAATGAAGCAGCTTAATAATGTCAAAACAACCCAACATAGCTACTGTGGATGGGGACATTTTAAGGGACAGGTTTTTGAAGCAGCATATGGGGAGTTCCATGCGTAAATCCCATTAACAATAATCTGTTCCTCTGCTCCTGGTGATATTAACTTTTAAGTGATGACATAACTATTATAACAGTTTTGCATTTATGACAGCATTCATCTAGACACTATTTCCTGAAAAGAACAAGTATATAAGCAGTATTATTCTTTCACTTGCATTTAGTAATGATATATTTGGTCTTACAGGCACTAGTCTCAGTTCTCCCCTCTTTTATGTTGTACTGTGGTGTGTAATTTTTTTTTAATAACTGTATGTTTAAAATAATTAGTACTGCTGGATATAATCACTAATTTCCTAAAACTGCAAAAGGCAACTTAATATTTCTGCATAGCAGCTGTAATACACAATATTACAGAGAACTAAATTATTACAAACAGTGCCAGCAGTTTTCTATACACAGTACTTAAGATAATTATAAAAAATCATCTTCATTACTGCATGCTAGCATTTTTTTAACAGTTTAATTTGGATAGGTTACAAAATACATTCAAATCACACAGATATAATTACTGCAAACCAAGAAGCTATAAAATGTTCCCAACCAAATCCCGTTGACCCTGTTAATGTCTGTTCCTTGTTAATCTAAGGCAAACATTGTTTGTAGTGTGCATTTGTTATAGAATATGAAAAAAAGAAAGGAAATCCCTTAACAGTTGTTATTGATTCCAGCGTTCACCGACTGAGAGTTAAGTGCTGTTTACAAAACAGAACAGATGCAGATGCTGACAAAAAGGTAAACAATTGTTGCATGGCTTACTGCCAGAATCTAAACCGATATATTAAACTCCAAGTGAAGCACATTTCCCCTATGGATTGCACTTATTGCCACTTCATTTCCTATGTGCTCTCTCTCTCTATTGCTGTGCCTGGCACTAAGCTATTTCCAGTTCTTCGTTGACCCCTGAGGCCTGGTGCTACCTCACACAGCCATTAGTGAAGGGAATTGCATGTGTCTGACACGGCCTGAAACCAATTATTTGATATTTTCTTCAGAATGATGCCCAACTCTGTTGGGAATGAGCAATCATGAAATAATTTACCTCCTGATTTAATTTTTTCCTGCACAAATTAGTTGTAGACTGAGCTAGCTATACACAGCTGCCTGTGACATATCTCTGTCTTATCAAGATTATACTTGAAATGATGAAGGGGGGTCTGAATTGAATAGGTTGGGGAATCCTGCTTTAAAAAGGCATTGACAAGTTTATCAGATATACTGATCACATGTACTCTCTGTTGATTGAAAATGACAGAGTTATAAAGAACTATCGGTGTAGGAGAGGAAACTGCAAGGATGAAAATCTTATCAGGCTGTTTAATGGTTTTAAACACCTGTCTGCTTCTCAGTTGTTTTAGCTCCACTAAAACTTTGGGCTTGCCACCAAAATTTAAAAAAAAAAAATCAAACCATCAAATTGGTTTACGAGTTGGTAAGTCTTGTTGTGATTTTGGATATACTCCCTTTTGACCAAAAATTATGTATCTAACTAAAATCTGTTCTCTCCACAAGCATAATCACTTATTCTGTCCATTGATGTAGTTGTATGTCACAGAAACTGACTAGAACAAGCAATTAGAAGTTATCTATAAACATGGAGAGGGTGTATAAATTTGCATATGTTTAATGAGAAGAGTAAGTCTGTCAAAAAGAAAAAGAGATATTAATGCCAACTACACAACCTTAGTAAAGACTACATGAAACTCTTTGGAGGGAAGCACTGAGCATAGAGCTTTAATCAAATATGCACTGTAATATCTTGCCCATAAAATAAAATAAGGATTTTCCTCATTTATTCACACTGATTCTGCATTAGATGCTGGCTATCAAAGGTTTAAGAGTTCTTCACTGCTGCCTTTTTACATTTATCTTCAGTGCCCAAGCTAGACAAATTTGATACATACATCATTAACTGTGAACTTTGTGGTTATTATGGCCATGCTTGAAAATAATTAGAAAAGTAACCATTTTAAAAATGCAACCTCTTAACATGTGGAAAAGAAAATACTTTAAAGAGAGGTACAAAAATTAAATTTAACAATCACATGACTAATATCAATGTCTTTAAGGGAATTTTTAAAAAAGACAATTTAAAGCTAGTTTTATATTACTGCTTTGAGTTTTCCCTGCTTGCTCTCACAAATATGATTAGGAAATCATACTTGGAGGATACTGTTTTTCCTCTCAGTATAAATTTTTAAGAAAATCTGGGTATACCACCATTCCACTACTTGAAGTTATCTTTAATTCATGGAAATAACTAACAATGAATTAGAAAGCTAATCCTATAGAAGAAGAAGGCATTTCTAGTGCTATCTACAAATACTGATTTTAGAAAATCATAAAACATCTAAATTTCATTTTAAAAAGTAAGCTCCTTTCTGCTCTTGATATATTCATAATTCTAGAGGCTCCTGTAATAGTTATCTGCTAAATGCAGTTCTAATGGTTATCTATTCAGTGTCCTAAATAATGTCCTAAATAACAGATGCAGTTTCTATCTTTGTCAAGAATTTCACAGAGAAGTAATGACAAATCAAAAAACAGTGACAAACTTTGCTTTTAAAAGGAGAGACACATTGCATTGCATTTGAGGTTTCCTATTTCTTTCCTTTTGCAATTTCACATCCGCATTTAGATAGGGCAACAGGAGGCATTCTTATGAGCATTTTCATCATCCAGGAAGCAAGTAAGAGTATCAAGAGTACAAATTCAATTCTGAGAATGGCTGAAGCAAAGGAGTTGTCTGAAAATCCATAATATATTTTTAAAACATTTTACACAAAGACAAAGGATTATATTCTCCTCTTAATGCATGGGGGATTTGTGTGTCTAATTCTCATTAATGCTAATGATAGTTTTGCTTGTATAAATCCCTAAACAGTGAAATGACAATGTATACTCTCCAAATGCCACTTCAGATGAGTATTTTTACAATCCCATGTGTAAAAGATACTGTTCCCCTTAAGGTTCAAACAGAAGGAGGAAACTATTCCCCAAGTATTGGTAAAATCAGACATTTTCTGAAGCAGAAAATTCATTTCATATCAAAATTGGATTTTTCCTAGATATTTGAATGATTACAAAGTATTTGTTTCCAAATAACTACAACTAGCAAACACTGTTAACACGATTATTTTCTCACTTTACTTAGAAACCCTGAGTTTTCCACCTTAAGGTAATAACAAAAAACCCCACCAAAAAAACACACATCTATTTTACTCTTTGCTATAATCATTATACTCAAATGCTGTGTTCTTCCAAAACAAATAATGTTAATATATGATATGATTCTTTTTGAATGAATTTTATTTTTTTCACAATTACATGTACATAGTACTTTCTTAAATACGTTTTCTGAGTTGGTTTTATGTAGCAAAGTATATCAAGGTTTTCAAATTTACAATTTAAATAATTTCCTCCTTCAAAATTCCAACTTATATTTATTTCATTTTCTAAAACTGATCCCATCTTTTCATAATAACCATGACAATATGCTCCAGTAATTAATAGTTACTAAACAGTAAAAATCCAAGTTACGTGCTATTTATTGCTCAGTAAATTAAAGATTTTTTATTTTAAAGCTAAAATCTAAATTCAAGCAAAACAATTTTAAATTAGACAATTATTTTTATGATGTCTATTTTTAAAAGCCAGTTAGAAAAATAATGATCAACTATTAAGTAAAGAATTCAATTTGATAAAACACAGAACTAACCATATATTATTAACACTTACTAATATATAATTCAGACCATAACAACTAAGGGTCATTTTACAGAAAACATCTGCCATTTACATAGTGGATTAGGAGTAGTTAGGAAGAGATTAGAAAATTCAGGGTCCCAATTTTCTAGCCAATATTTATTTGTTTATACTGATCATTCCAGTTGATATCTTATTCACAAAATATGGTTAGTCACTTTCAGACATGCAGGTTTTTCAATACTTTCCTGATTGTTTTTTATATTCTAGAATTTTTATCTTAATGGTCAAGAACAAGAGGGCTTTTTTTCTATTTAAAAAAAAATAACTAGTTTTACCTTATTTTGTTTAAAATGTATTTCTAAGGTATATAAATTGTGAACTGACCTGTGACTTCTCAGCAGAAAACTATTAATAGTATTTGAGTGTTATAATTAAGAGAAAGAGTAAAATAGATATCCTTTTTTTCCTTAGGAAGAAAACCCAGGCATTCTGAAGAAAGGAGAAAATAATTGTAGCTATTTGGAAGCAAAATATTAGAAAAATTAAATCACATTTCCCTTTTTCCCTTTCTTAATTCCCTTTCCATATTAACTGCATAATAGTCTTTAAAGTACTGATTCAGGGACTTCATACATCAAAAGAATAATTAGGAGACTAAATATTGAGTTCACATAGGGAAAAAATTATATATATATATATAACCCTATACACATAAAATACAAAAGAACAAATACAATTACATATATTATACACACACATATATAAATATACTATACTATATAGAGCCATCTATGTATATGGAAGAAATAGTCTTAATCAAGTAACAATTTTTAAAGATAGCAAAAGCATATAGAAAGATATGTTGATTTTTCTGAAAGAATTAATAATGAAAAATAAATAACATTTGCAAAGTGACTTAAAGTATGAAAATCATTTAGTATCATTTCCCCATTTTAAAGATGAGGAAAGCAAAACTTATACAAGTTCCGTGATTCCCATAAATAGATTTGCAGCCCAGATCTCTCCTGATACCACATCTACCATAACTTTCTACTACACCACACTGACCACTTTCCAAATTCCAGTGCCAATATTTCTATTGATACTAGCAGCAGTGCAATCAGGGCAATGAAACAACATGGGTCTAGACGATCAAGATTATCCTGATCTTTATCCCATATTTGCTTAAGAAATTCATTACTTTCTTAGGGTTACAGCTTCCTAAATATTAAAAATAGTTTTGCCTAACTATTCATTGAATTGTTGTCAGTCAAGGGAAATCATGTGAACGCTTTGGATATATATATATATATATATATATATATATATATATATATATACATGTATATATATATATTTGCAACTACTGATTAAAGGCAAACATTCCTTAAAATCGAAAGAAATCAAAATACTATCAAATTTGATCATCTTTTCAATTGTCATTTCAATAACTTAGTCATGATTATTTTCCTAAAAGTGTTTAATATAAGTCACCTGACACTTCCAAAAAAATTCCATATCCCTATATTTTCCTATAATCTTTTTGAAAGCAAGGTATTATGTTCTTTAGAAATTCAAAAATTCCAGGCTACAAGTTTACATGTTTAACAGATAGCTTTACTTTCCTTTAAAAATTACAATTAATCAGAGCGAACATAATAAAAATGACAATACTACCCAAACTAATCTACTATTTAGTGCCATACCAATCAAACTCCCAAGAAATTATTTTACAGATCTAGAAAAAATAGTAGCAAAGTTCATTTGGAAAAACAAAATGTCAAGGATTTCAAGGGGATTAATGAAAAAAAAAGGCAGATGAAGGTGGCCTTGCTGTGCCAGATCTAAAACTATATTATAAAGCAGTGGTCATCACAACCATTTGGTACTGGCTAAGGAACAGAGCAGTCGATCAGTGGCACAGGATAGGTTATCAAGACAATCTAGGCAATAACCTTAACAATTTAGTGTTTGATAAACCCAAAGACCCCAGCTTTTGGGATAAGTACTCACTATTCGGCAAAAACTGCTGGGAAAATTGGAAACTAGTGTGGAAGAAATTAGGGCTTGACCCATACCTAACACCACATACCAAGGTAAGATCTAAATGGGTTCATGATTTGCATATAAAGAATGATATTAAAAGCAAATTAGAAGAACAAAGGATAATTTACCTCTAAGATCTGTGGAGATGGAATAAATTTATGTCCAAAGAAGAACTGGAACTCTTAATTGAACACCAGATAGATAATTTTGATTATATTAAGTTAAAAAGGTTTTGTACAAATAAAATTAATGCAGACAACATTAGAAGGGAAGCAATAAATTGGGAAATCATCTTTACATTTACTGGTTCTGATAAAAGGCCTCATTTCTAAAATATATAGAGAATTGTCTCATATTTATAAGAATTCAAGCCACTCTTCAATAGATAAGTGGTCAAGGGATATGAACAGACAATTTTCAGATGATGAAATTAAAACCATCTCTAGTCATATGAAAAGTTGCTCCAAATCACTATTGATCAGAGAAATGCAAATTAAGACAATTCTGAGGTACCACTACACACCTGTCAGATTGGCTAAAATGACAGGAAAAGATAACGATGAATGTTGGAGGGGATGTGGGAAAACTGGGACACTAATACATTGTTGGTGGAACTGTGAACGTATCCAACCATTCTGGAGAGCAATTTGGAACTATGCTCAAAAAGTTATCAAACTGTGCATACCCTTTGACCCAGCAGTGTTTCTACTGGGCCTATATCCCAAAGAGATCTTAGAGGAGGGAAAGGGACCCACATGTGCAAGAATGTTTGTGGCAGCCCTTATTGTAGTGGCTAGAAACTGGAAACTGAAGGGATGCCCATCAATTGGAGAGTGGCTGAATAAATTATGGTATATGAATGTTATGGAATATTATTGCTCTGTAAGAAACGACCAGCAGGACGATTTCAGAGAGGCCTGGAGAGACTTGCATGAACTGATGCTGAGTGAAACGAGCAGAACCAGGAGATCATCATACACAGCAACAACAGTATTACATGATGATCAATTCTGATGGACATGGCTCTCTGCAACAAAGAATTGTCTCAAACCAGTTCCAATTGTTCAGTGAAGAAAGCCATATACACCCAGAGAGAGGGATATGAAATATGGACCACAACGTAACATTTTCATGCTCTCTATTGATATTTGCTTGCATTGTTTCCTTTCTCACATTTCTTTTTCTTGTAGATATGATTTTTCTTGCACAACTTGTCAAGCATTTCAACATTATTAACATATAGTGGACTTCCTGCCATCTAAGGGAGGGGAGGGGACTGGGGGTAAAATTTGTAATGGAAAGCTCTGTAAAGATCAATGCTGGGGAACTACCCCTACATATGTTACACAAATAAAAAGCTTTAATAAAAAAAATTACAATTAATTTCTAATTGCAATAATACTATTCCATACTACAGGGCAAAACTTAGTCTCCATAAAGACTAAAAATATTAATTTAGTATTTTTCCCATGTAAGCTCATGACTTTTAAAGCCAAATTACTATAAAATTTTATCCTATTAGAAAATTCTGAATCTATTAACATAGTGTAGATTTCCACTAAGTTCCTATTACAACTTCTTCTAATATTTCTCCTAATGCTCAAATTTGATTAGCTTTCAATGTAGATAACTTCTCAGAGGACATAAATGTGCTCTGATTTCAGGGAAAAATATTCAAAAAATGGAAATTACAAAATATGTAAATTATCGTTTAAAATAAGAAAGACGATTGTTTTACAAAAAGATTTGTCTAGTGAAAACATGTTTACCTAAATATCATTAGATGGAATATTTTACAGACATTAAAGTATTTCTGAAATTAAATCTGATAACTGTAAAATAGCTGTATAAAGGAATTTAAATAAAATCAATTATTTAAAATGTTTGAATATGTTTACCCTTTGAATAAAATGATATTACAAAATGATTTATAAATAGTTCACAGAATTTCATGGATCACGCTTGGAGGATAATCTGGAATTTTCCAAGACATGTGGATGTGTGTGTATATATAATATATATTTATTTGTTGTTTAGAAATCTTAATGAAAATATTTTATCCAATAGTTTTAGAACTCATTCCAGATTCATTCATTTAACCAATATTTATCATCATATCATTTTGCTAATAATAATATTTAGCATTTATATGGCATTTTAAGATTTGCAAAATGTTTTACACATACACTGTCATTCAATTTTTACAATGTGTGGTAGGTGCTATTTTTAATCTCCATTTTACAGATGATGAAAATGAGACTGAAAGAAATTCAGTTACTTTTCTAGGGTCAAACAGCTAGTTAAGTATCTAAAGGCCAATTTGAACTCAGATCTTCCTGATTCCAAAACTAGCTTTCTCGCTCCATTGAGCCATTTTGCTGCCAAGTCAAGCTGTTCTAGCTTCAATAATCTGTGCATTGGAAATGCTATCAAGTTTCAAATTCATGCTCTGTTTCACTTCTCAAATGGCGACTATGGATTTTAAGCATTAAAATTGATAAACATATCTTATATTTTTATTTATCTGGAAACAATTCTGAAAATTCTATGTGGTCTAGTAGATAAAGAGCCACACTTAGTAAGGAAAACCTTAACATTTATTATCTGTGTGTTCATGGGGTAGTCTCTTAACATTTCTGAGCTTCCAATTCTTTATTCATGTAAAATAAGGCTAATAATGCCAGCAATAGCTACTTTATGGAGCACATGTGAAGGTCAAGTAAAATAGTTCAGGTAATATTATGGAAGAAGACCACAGGTTTAGAGATTCAGAAATGGAAAGGAACTAAAAGGCCATTAAATATAATTCAGATAGCCTGATATCAGAGACACTGGAACTTTTTTCTCTATACCACACAACTCCTCCAAAAAACCATACAGTATTCAGGAAGTTTTACTGTGCTAAACAGAATTGGTAGCTTAGTTCTTTATACAATATATATTTATGGATCATTTGAGAATCACCTAAGAAATGTTTCCATAAGAATTTATCTGTAGTTGATTCTTGTCTTTAATTCTTAGACAAGGTATGATATTTTTGGCTAGATTTTTTTTTAAAGTTGAGTACATATGAGACAAAATATTCTAAGACATAAACTAAGATTTTGTTCAGAATAGCAAAAACTGAGAATTGTCATATTAAGAATATTTCCCTCTTTGAACTAATAATTCACTCTATCTTGATAAATTTAAAAATCTATGTATATGTAATTAACTATAAATGTAAATATCTTAACTTTCTCATAGCAATTTTTAAAAACTACATTTCTACTGCTACTTTAGTCACTTTAATAATTTCTATTTAAAAATAAAAAATATATAGTTTGTGAATATGTGGAAGGGGAGAAGTATATCACAGTGATTTATTCTAATAATTGTGAACCCAGACAGCTGTAAGCTAAGTATAGGGTTGCCATGGATAGTAGCCCCTTCAGAGACTAGAAATGATGTTGGAATAGTGTTAAAAGACTATTTAGAACTAAGGTTCTTGGAAGATAATTGTTAGAACATGCAAATTTTGTGTTGATTTCACAATCTATAAAATTGCCCTGTATTTTACATAACTAAGCTTCATCATAATAATCAGTAACTACAAATTCTTGCACCCGGGGCAAATTCAGTTGAGAGGGGCATGATTTAGAAATGAAACACCATCTGGGCCCATTTTCTAGCAGAGGTTGTAACAAAATGAATACAAACAGCACGCTATTTAAGTCTCCAATCAAACATTTGGGGAAAAAAAAGACTCAGCACTGAAAGGACTGCATATAAAATCTTCACATTATAGGAAACCTTTCAAATAGGTGTGTGTGTGTCTGTGTGCGTGTGTCCTTTGATCTCTCCCTTCATCTCCATTCAACTGAATTTGCCTCCAATTTAAGAAGGGGAGTGAAGGGGACATGAGCCCGGAGGAGTCCTTCCATTTAATGTAAACCTGAGAGTCGTGGAGTTAATGACTAACAGGGGGGAGCTGGGGTGGCTGTGTCACTTGACCTTGGCTCTTGGTCATTATGGAAATATGGAAGGAAGGCTTCCCTAGATGTTGTATCCTACTTCAAAACTCCAGTCGTCCACTCTAGCAATGGCTTTGATAATAATAGAACTAATTTATTAATAATTATTATATTGATAATAATGATGATTAATATTCTCCATTTTTTATTTAGTTCATAAGTGCTCATTAATGTTGCTTACCAGAATCCAGAAAGAGTAAAAGTCTGATTTTCTTGGATATTTCACAGTAAAGGGTCAATTTACAATTATAACCAACAAGCAAACAACTCTAAAAGTTGAGCCTCTAAAAACAATTCAGTATTAGATCATATAAAAATGCAACAAAGGCAACCTCACGTACATTTTGTGATATATGCAACTGGCATTGAGCTGCACTACTGAGAATTACGACATGAGATAGTATAAAGGAACTTATAGTATGTGTACTACCCTTGGTTCTCCGGACTAGCCAGGATCAATCAGAGGAAACTTTCCTTTAAGTTTTACCTAGAGAAGACTATCCAGAGAATAAAGTCCCAAAAGAGGCTTTTATTCTAATTAGAAAGTAAGCCAGGGGCAGCTGGGTAGCACAGTGGATAGAGCACCAGCCCTGAAGTCAGGAAGACCAGAGTTCAAATCTGGCCTCACACTTAACACTTCCTATCTGTATGACCCTAATCAAGTCACTTAACCCCAATTGACTTAGCAAAATAAATAAATAAAAATAAAATAAAATAAGCTAGCTATGTATTTATATGGAGGTTATTGTTCTATGTACTTATATTTTGTTTTCCAGAAGCTTTTAAGCTGTACAGATACAGAGAAAGGAACTGTCATAAGGAATTCCCAGATGAGGAAAGTTCCTCTACTAGTATAGGCCAATATCTTTACAACTTCTGCTTTGGAAGCATTAACGTACCTTACCTGATGTCACATAATCAAGATATATCATGGGTCGAACTTGAGTCCAAGTTTTCAGGGTCTAAGACCAGCTCTCAAGAAACCATGCTAGGCTGCATCAAATGTACTATATGCTGGTAATAAAGAATATTACTATATAAACAGTAAAAAAATAAAAATAATTGACATTTATATGTTTTGACTTCGAAGTCTGAGACTCAGGTCTCAGAGCTAGGTCTCAAATCCAATCTCTATCACATACACACCAGACAAGTCTTCTGTCCCAAATGAGTCTTAATATTAGGTTTCCAATGACCACAGCTAGTAACAAAACTGTTTAGAAAAAAAATTCTCACCATTGTATGATATATGAAGTCATCCTTAAAGGCCTAAATGATAGCCACCTGAGTAAATTTTTTTTTTTTTTTGCTTTTTGCTGAGGCAATTGGGGTTAAGTGACTTGCCCAGGGTCACACAGCTAGGAAGTATCTGAGAACAGATTTGAACTCAGGTCCTCCTGACTTCAGGGCTGGTGCTCTAACCATTGCGCCACCTAGCTGCCCCTCACCTGAGTAAATTTAATGTGATTTACAGAAATGTTTCTTTGTCTATCTTTAAATAAATCTCTCCCTCTAACTGAAATTCCTTTACTAAGAAAAAATGCTTTTTTATTTTGAATTTATCAACAAAAAATTTAAAATTGGTAATGTCTAATTGAGGTAATATTTTGGTGTGGATAAGTTTTGCTCACCCAACAAGAACAAATGGCCTAAAATCCCTTCTTTTCTGCAAAGGGAATTTGAATAATTTGTAGTCACTAAGGGTTGGAAAGGATAAAAGAAAAAAAGATCAGGGTGAAAGAAAAATTTCTTAAATTTAAGTTTTGTCTAGGATGGTTTCTATTTATAATAAAGCATATAGGATATTAATTCTATGGGTCCTGTGTGTCATGAAGAGTATAGGATTGCAGATTTTTAGCAGGTCATCTAGCCCGACCACCTCATCTTACAGATGAAGGCTTAGGAAGGTTAAGAATCTTGCCCAGCCTCACCCAAGTGGGAAGCACGACAGGCAGACATGATTGAGATAAAAAGAACCTATATAACAGAACCTATCCTTTTGTTAAATGGCTTCAATCCTAGACATCACTGGTTCATATTCATTCAGAGGAGAGGCTTCCTACAGGTGATAGCCCTTGAGCTGAATTGTGAAGGAAATTAGGGATTCTATATGGGAAATGAGGGAAAAAAGGAAGAAAATACATCCGAGGTATAAATATGGAGTTCCACCACCACCCCATGTAATCAATAAATCAATGGAATGAACTAGATATTAAGGAATTTCCCTATAATCTTATGACAAGCCTTTAATTGATTTCAAAGATTCATGAGCCTTTTGACCACGAAATGAAAGCTGACTAATGCCATAGAGGAATTCAGGCCCAGGAGTGGCTTGAGGAGGCCAACTCTTACGCAAAACTAGAAGACAGTGCAGGAATGGTGTGGAAAAAGGAAACCCAGAATGAAGAGTTAAGCCCCTTTCTCCTACCACTGACAACATCACTGATCATATTATAAAAAAGACTGTGGAAGGAGATAACAACTTATCCATCCAGAAACACAGATACCTAGAGGACAAAAAGACAAAGATGGATATGGAAAGACAGCTTCTATCCATACTCAGAAAAAGAACTGATTGCGTCTGAATACAGATTGACGCATACTTTTTTTCCACTCTTTATTTTTCTTAAGGGTTTTTTTTGGAGGAGGGACTTGGTCTGTTTTCATTTGCAACATGAATTTTATGGAAATGTTTTGCATAATTTCACATATGCTTTCTCATGGGGGAAAGAAAGAAAGAAAGAGAGAGAGAAGCGAGAGAGAGAGAGAAAGAAAGAAAGAAAGAAAGAAAGAAAGAAAGAAAGAAAGAAAGAAAGAAAGAAAGAAAGAAAGAAAGAAAGAAAGAAAGAAAGAAAG
>JAJPUD010002027.1:267663-282461 GCA_023553655.1 Myrmecobius fasciatus | reverse complement strand
AAAGAAAGAAAGAAAGAAAGAAAGAAAGAAAGAAAGAAAGAAAGAATAAAGAAAGAGAGAGAGAAAGAAAGAAAGAGAGAAAGAAAGAAAGAAAAAAGGAAGGAAGGAAGAGAGAAAGAAAGAAAGAGAAAGAAAGAAAGAAAAAAGGAAGGAAGGAAGGAAGGAAGAAAGAGAAGGAAGAAAAAAGGAAGGAAGGAAGGAAGAAAGAAGGAAGGAAGGAAGGAAGGAAGGAAGAAAAGAAAAGAAAAGGAAGGAAGGAAGGAAGGAAGAGAGAGAGAGAGAGAGAGAGAGAGAGAGAGAGAGAGAGAGAGAGAAAAGAAAGAAAGAAAGAAAGCTGTTTGGAGGAGAAAGTAGCTTCAGGGAGTTCTTCCATGACTTTCTTCATGACGAACACAAGACCATGGACTCTGGACTCTGGAACAGGTAACAATAGCAGGGCTATACCTAAGGGGAATTTCTTGAAGACTATAAAAGTAGAAAAGGGGTGCCAAGACTTCAAAATTCCAAAGAGTAAAACAACACATTTTGTAAAGTGTATTTAAATATACTCTGAAGCACGTACAAGGCAATTCTGTAAGATAAAAGGAGAAAAAAGCAAGGAGGTTAAAAGCAGGCACCAAGGAAGTTTACAGGAGTTCTAAGAGTTTTCCATTAAACTAAAAAACAAAACAAAACAAAACAAAACAAACAAACAAAAATATGTTTATGCTCTTCTTCCCCAAAGAGCCCACTGCTAGGTTCCAGTTCAATTCACTGAAAGGCAGATAACTCAATGGCCTCAGGAATCTATTCCTGCTACAATGCTCACAAAAGTACTGGCTGATATTCTAAGGTTATTGTGATATTGTGGGACTGGGAGATTAGCCTCACACTGCCCTATTGCCACTAGTTTCCTGATCACAGATGAGCTTTAAGAGCAACAGGATTAGATACATTCCAGCCACTCAAAGTCACCCCTGATATCCTGAAGTAAAAAAAAAAATAATCAGCTATACCCACTGGGGACCCTAATTGTGACTATAAGTAAGGGCTAGGAAGTAGTCCCAAGAGGGCATGCTACATAGGCATGATATACGAAGATTTGATTTTTTTTCCCCCTCAGAACAAAGGGAGTTTTTCAATCAATGTGTCACTGTATTTTCTGAGAAATTTTTTTAGTAACTTTCTGTTCAAATGTTGGCTACAAAATAAAAATATATCTTCATTTAATGTTAATTTTCTCAAACTTCAGATACATGATCTTAAAAGGGCACAAAAATTACAGCACTATTAATTTCTAATAAAATATAGAAAAATTAGACTTCCCTCTATTTTTTACTACATATGGGAAAAAATGCCAATAACAGCATCTAATAATGTATTAGCTTCAGCATTCTATGACCAAGATGGCAAATCTCTTAAGTATTTAAAAACAAAAGACTTTTTCTTGAGAAATTTATAATAACAAGATAAATAGAGAAAAAAACATTTTCATCTATTGTTTTTTTTTCCTCTATTGTGTCACATTGTGAGTTGAAATTTCAGCTTCTAATAGCATGGGCTTATAAGATAAACATAATCAATCAATAAACAGCTATTAAGTGCCTTCTGTATGCCAGTTACTGTAGAACTGGCAGTTTCACGAGAGACAACATGAAGATATAGAGGACACATACACAATAGATTCTAGGTATCCTTGAAAAAAAGACATTAGTAGGGGGAATTAAGGGGAGGGAAATAGGAAATACCTTATGTAGAAGGTGATACTTAAACTAAACTAGAAATTCCCAGTAGAGATAAGGATAGAGTTCTTCCAACCATAGGGGTTAGGCAAGACAAAAAGCAGGAAGCCAAGAGATGGACTGTGGCTCATAAGGACCAGTAAAAACGCCAGTTTGGTTCAACTGTAGAGTGTGTGGAGGATAGTAATGTGTAATAGTGCTGGAAATGTAGGATGAGGGCCACATTGTGACTTCAAATGCAAAATCAAAATGTCTTGATGCTACTGGTAATAATATAATCACTGGAGTTTAATGAGTTAGATGTGCACTTTAGAAAAAATAATAACGGAAGCTGCATTAAGCAGTGGTGTCAAACTCAAACAGAAATGGGGGGAAGCTAGATTGGATCATAGGAATGCTGAGGCATTTAGAAGACAATTGGAATAGTTCAAGTGAGAGGAAATGAGGGCCTGGACAGAGACTGTAGCTGTGGAAGTAAAGAAGAAGAGTTGTAGAGAGAGATGTTGTGAAGATAGATAGGAAGCATGCATTTATTAAGTGCCTTTTGTAGCTCAGCCTTTTCAATCATGTCTGACCCTTTGTGACCCCTTTTGGAGTTTTCTTGGCAAAGATACTAGAGGGGTTTGCCATTTCCTTCTCCAGCACATTTTATTTGTTTTTGTTTAGTTTAGTTTAGTTTTGTTTGTTTGTTTGTTTTTGCTGAGGTAATTGGGGTTAAGTGACTTGCCCAGGGTCACACAGCTAGGAAGTGTTAAGTGTCTGAGGCCACATTTGAACTCAGGTCTTCTTGATTTCAGGGCCAGTGCTCCATTTTAGATAAGGAAACTGAGGCAAAAAAAATGGCTAACTTGCCCAGGTTCACACAGCTAGTCTGTAACTGAGACCACAGATGAGTATTCCTGACTCCAGGTCCACAATTTATCTACTAAACCGACTAGCTACCCAGTTATTAAAGGCCTACAATGTACCAAATGCTTCATAAATATCATATCTTTTATAATGACCTCACAGCCATCTTGAGAGATAGGTTGCTAATATGATTTTCCAAGGGTCACCTAACCAGTTCAAACTAAAGGCATCCTGATGCTTTTCTCCCCTGTCTTACAAGTGCTTGGAAATGTGGGTAGAGGGAGAATGAGGAATCAAGCCCAGCTACAAGGAGTGAACCTGAGGGATTGGAATGATGGTGGTACCCTGATCAGAAATATGCAAGTTTGGAGAGAGGGGCTGCTTGGGAAGTAAAGATGTATGTTCTGTTTTGAATATGTAGAATTTTAAGACCCCTGTGGAACATCTCTTCTGAAATATCCAGCAGGCAGTAGATGATGCTTAGGACGTGAACAGGGGAAAAAACTAGAGCTGGTTAGAAAAGTTCTTTCATATGATCTCAAAGAGACTAAGGTTCAGTCTTAACCGAAAACGAAGAAAGAAAAACAACTCTTTTCAGTAAACCTCTTCTTTTTTAAGAGAACTCTATAAATATACTCCCTCTTTTGTGTAATGCTATTGTTATCTTAGCCTAATAAATTTCTTATTGGGTTGTCTAGAATTCCATACTAGGCTAATTATAATTAGTTTCTTAATCTTAATCTGGGGTCCATGAAACTTAAAAAGATTCATGTATTTCACTATAATTGGTTTCCTTTGTGTTTTTATTTTATGCATTTTAATATAGTTTTGAGAAGAAATCCAAAGATTTCACCAGACTGCCAAAGGATTTCATCAGGAGGGAAATGGCTAAGAATCCTTGGTGTTGGGGAATGATCAGTTTCTTTTGTCACAAACTGCGGATGAGTGGTCAGCAGCAAGATTGAAATCACCTGGAGGGCTAGTGGGGAGGGCTGAGCATTGAATGTTACTGGACTTAATTGCTTCTTTTTTTAGACTAAATTTTAATAAGGTCCTTTTGCTCTCCACACAAAATTATAGATTTCCATTTATTTGAATTAATTATATTGTTTTGGAAAGTCTTATAGTGAGACCTCCAAATCCTTTAAGGTTTACTGCTCTTGGATATTTGCTTGAATGCTATTGTAAACACAATCACCATATTTCAGGCCCCTATCTCCAGTCGACTCCAGCACCAGGTCTCCTGTTGCATTTAGACCAGGGACTCAAGACCTCTTTAATAGACTACTATAAGTTGAACAAATCATCTCAATAAGAAAAATAACAAAAATCACATTATTCTATCAATAGGAATAGCAAAATTATACATATATATACACATATATTACTTATTTATGTTAAAAAGCCCTATTAACAAGAATAAAAGACATTTCCTTAATAAAAATAAAATAAAGAGCAACTAGGTGGTATAGTAAATAGAGCACCAGCCCTGAAGTCAGGAGGGCCTGAGTTCAAATCTAATCTCAAACACTTAATACTTCCTACCTGTGTGACCTGGGCAAGTCACTTAACCCCAATTGCCTCAGCAAAAAATAAGATAAAATAAAATAAAATAAAACAAAGAGCCAGGATGATCTGATCTGGACAAACACTAGCATCTTTGCCAATTAAATATGGAATAAACAATGACTACCATCTATACAAAATGACAGTAATAAGGCAAGAAAAAAAAAGGACATTTGGGGAATAAATATAGACATGGGCAAAATTTTACTATTTGGAGAAGATGGTTTATTTACAGGATGAAATAAAAAAAATTAATTGAAACAGTATCTTCATTAAATTAGTATCATATAAACTACACATAAAATTAATTACCTTCAATTTTTCTAACAAAATTAAGTAGGAAAAAGAGAGATTCCATTTAGAATACCTGCAATATTCATAAAGTAACTGAATTAACGAACTAAAGTACACTCAATACTTATAAATGAATGAATAAAGTATTTATTAAGTACTTACTATGCACAAAGGACAGTATTAAGCTCTGGAAAACAAAAATAAAAATGTTACATTTTCTAATTGGGGGAACAATGAATATGAAGTTTTCAAGTTGCAAGTCAGATGAAAAGGTCTCAAAGTCCTAGCATTATCTTTTCTTTTTTTTTTAATTAAAGCTTTTTATTTGCAAAACATATGTATGGAGGGCAGCTAGGTGGCACAGTGGATAGAGCACCAGTCCTGAAGTCAGGAGGACCTGAGTTCAAATCTGATCTCAGACACTTAACATTCCCTAGCTGTGTGACCCTGGGCAAGTCACTTAACCTCAGTTGCCTCAGCAAAAAGCAAAAAAAAAAAAAAAGTATGGGTAGTTCTTCAACATTGACCCTTACAAAGCTTTCCGTTACAAAATTTCCCCCCTAATCCCCTCCCCATCCCTAGATGGCAGAAAGTCCACTACATGTTAATTATGTTAAAATACTTGACAAGTCGAATATATGTATACATATTTCCACACTTATTTTGCTGTGCAAGAAAAATCATGTCTATAAGAAAAAAAATCTGAGAAAGGAAACTCAATGCAAGCAAATATCAATAGAGAGCATGAAAATGTTATGTTGTAGTTCACATTTCGTATCCCTCTCTCTGGATGTATATGGCTTTCTTCACTGAACAATTGGAACTGGTTTGAAACATTTCATTGTTGAAGAGAGCCATGTCCATCAGAATTGATCGTCATATAGTATTGTTGTTGCTGTGTATGATGATCTCCTGGTTCTGCTCGTTTCACTCAGCATCAGTTCATGCAAGTCTCTCCAGGCCTCTCTGAAATCGTCCTGCTGGTCGTTTCTTACAGAACAATAATATTCCATAACATTCATATACCATAATTTGTTCAGCCATTCTCCAATTGATGAGCATCCATTCAGTTTCTAGTTTCTAGCCACTACAAAAAGGGCTGCTACAAACATTCTTGCACATGTGGGGCCCTTTCCCTCCTCTAAGATGTCTTTGGGACATAGGCCCAATAGAAATGCTGCTGGGTCAAAGGGTATGCACAATTTGATAACTTTTTGAGCATAGTTACAAATTGCTCTCCAGAATGGCTTTATCTGTTCGCAGTTCCACCAACAACGTTTTAATTTCATCCTCTGAAAATTGTCTGTTCATATCCTTTGACCATTTATCTATTGGAAAGTGGCTCGAATTCTTATAAATATGAGACAATTCTCTATATATTTTAGAAATGAGGCCTTTTATCAGAACCATTAAATGTAAAGATGATTTCCCAATTTATTGCTTCCCTTCTAATGTTGTCTGCATTAGTTTTATTTGTACAAAACCTTTTTAACTTAATATAATCAAAATTATCTATCTGGTGTTCAATTAAGAGTTCCAGTTCTTCTTTGGACATAAATTTCTTCCATCTCCACAGATCTGAGAGGTAAATTATCCTATGTTCTTCTAATTTGCTTTTAATATCATTCTTTATATGCAAATCATGAACCCATTTAGATCTTATCTTGGTGTGTGGTGTTAGGTGTGGGTCAAGCCCTAATTTCTTCTACACGAGTTTCCAATTTTCCCAGCAGTTTTTGCCGAATAGTGAGTACTTATCCCCAAAGCTGGGGTCTTTAGGTTTATCAAGCACTAAATTGCTATAGTTATTGCCTAGGTTGTCCTGTGATCCCATCCTATGCCATTGATCGACTACTCTATTTCTTACCCATTACCAAATGGTTTTGATGACCACTGCTTTATAATGTAGTTTTACATTTGGTACAGCAAGTCCACCTTCATCAGCCTTTTTTTTCCCATTAATTCCCTTCATATGATTTTTGTTAGTTTGGTTATTAATATAATTGATTATGCTGATAGTTTTCCTAATACTAAACCAGCCCTGCATTCCTGGTATAAATCCTATTTGGTAATAGTGTATTATCCTGGGGATGACTTTCTGTAATCTCATTGCTAATATCTTATTTAAAACTTTTGCATCAATATTCATTAGAGAAATTGGTCTATAGTTTTCTTTCTCGGTTTTCACCCTACTTGGGTTAGCTACCAGCACCATATCTGTATCATAAAAACAATTTGGTAGTATACCTTCTTTCCCTACTTTTTCAAATAGTTTATATAGTATTGGAATTAATTGTTCTTTGAATGTTTGGTAGAATTCACATGTAAATCCATCTGGCCCTGGAGATTTTTTCTTAGGGAGTTGATTAATAGCTTGTTCTATTTTTTTTTCTAAAATGGGGATATTTAAATAATTTATTTCCTCTTCTGTTAACCTGGGCAATCTATATTTTTGTAGATATTCCTCCATTTCATTTAGATTATCAAATTTATTGGCATAAAGTTGGGTAAAGTAACTCCTAATTATTACTCTAATTTCCTTTTCATTGAACCACTGAGAAAAAAGTAAACTCCCTAATATCTCCATTCAATTTTTTCCAAAGATCTATCATACCTAACTTTTCTAACAATTTGTTTACCTCCCTAATTTCTTTCTTATTTATTTTGTGGTTTGATTTATCTAATTCTGAGAGAGCAAGGTTGAGATCCCCCACTAGTATAGTTTTACTGTCTATTTCTCCTTGCTCTCTGTTAGTTTCTCCTCTAGGAATTTGGATGCTATTGCACTTGGTGCATATATATTTAGTATTGATATTGCTACATTATCTATGGTACCCTTTAGTAAAATACAGTTTCCTTCCTTATCTCTTTTGATTAGATCTATCTTTGCTTTTACTTGATCTGAGATCAGAATTGTTACCACTGCTTTTTTTGTTCACCTGAAGCATAATAGATTCTGCTCCAGCCTTTTACCTTCACCCTGTATGTGTCTCTATGCTTTAGATGTGTTTATTGTGTAGACAACATATTGTTGGATTCTGGTTTTTAATCCAGTCTGCTCTCCGCTTCCACTATATGGGAGAGTTCATCCCATTCACATTCACAGTTAAAATAACTAAATCTGTATTTCTTGCCATCTTATTTACCCAAGTTATGTTTTTCTCTTTCCTTTCCCCTTTCTCCCTTCCCCCTCCCCAGTATTTTGCTTTTGATGATCACCTTCCCCAGTCCTCTCCCTTTAAAGCCCCTCCCCCTTTTTTACTCCTTTCCTGATTCTTCTATTTTCCCTTCTATTAGTCTATCCCTTTCTTTTCCTCCTTTCCCTCCCACTTCCTTATAAGGACAAGTTTATCTGTGAAACCAAATGTGTCTAATATACTCTTTTAGAGCCCAATCTGATGAGAGTAAGATTTACACAATGCTCATCTTGATCCCTTCTTTCCCTCAATTATATTAGGTTTTCTTTGCCTCTTCATGAGATTTTACCTTATTTTTAACCTTTTTTTAAACCTTATTTTACCACCTTTTCCCTCTTTTTCCCAGTGTGATAGCCTTTCTACCTCTAGTTTTCTTTTTCATATTATCAAAGTAATATCGAATTATACCCCCAATCTTTAAGTATACCCATAGTAGTAATACAGTTCTCAAGAGTTCTTTCCTTTTTACCTTTTTATGCTTCTCTTGAGTTCTGTGTTTGGAGGTCAAATTTTTTGTTCAGATCTGGTCTTTTCATTAGAAATAGGTGAAATTCACCTATATCATTAAATATCCATCTTCTTCCCTGGAAGATAATTGCTCATTCTAACTGGATAGATTATTCTTGGCTGTAATTCAAGTTCCTTTGCCTTTCGGAATATCTGGTTCCAGGCCCTGTGATGCTTCAATGTGGAGGCTGACAGAGCTTGTGTAATTTTAATTACAGTTCCTCAGTATTTGAATTGTATTTTCTAGCTGCTAGCAATATCTTTTCCTTGGTGCAATAGTCCTGAAATTTAGCCATGATATTCATTGGGGATTTAATTTTGGGGTCTCTTTCAGGAGGTGATCAGTGAAATCTTTCGATGGTGATTTTGACTTCTGATTCTAAAACATCTAGGCATTTTTCTTTCAAGATTTCCTGGAAAATAGTGTTTAGATTCTTTTTTTCATCATGGCTTTCAGGAAGTCCAATAATCCTTAGATTATCTCTCCTAGATCTATTTTCCAAGCCAGTTGTTTTTCCTAGGAGATATTTCATATTTTCTTCTATTTTTTCATTTTTTTTTGTTTTTGTTTGACTGATTCTTGAAGTCTTATTGAGTCATTCACTTCCATTTGTTCGATTCTATTTTTAATGTATTCTTTTCTTCAGTTACCTTTTTAAGCTACTTTTGTAACTGGCCACTTTGTTCATTGCTTACTTTTTCCACTTCACCACTTTTGTTTTTCAGTGCATTGTTGTCTTTTTCCATTTCACCAATTTTGTTTTTCAGTAAATTGGTGTCTTTATCATATTTCTTTCGGACAGCTTCTTGCCCTGATCTCAGTTCATTTCCCCATTTATCATCTAGCTCTCTTTCGAGATTCTTTTTTTTATTTTTTTATTTATTAATACTCTTTATTTGCAAAACATATGTATGGGTAATTCCTAAACATTAACCCTTACAAAGCTTTCTGTTACAAATTTTCCCCCCTACTCCCCATCCCTCCCCTAGATGGCAGGATATCCACTACATGATAATTATGTTAGAATACTTAAGAAATCGAATATATGTATAGTTATTGCCACACATCATTTTTTGTGCAGGAGAAATCGTATCTACAAGAAAGAATAATCCAACAAAGGAAATACAATGCAAGCAAACCTCAACAGAGAACACGAAAACGTTATGTTGTGGTCCACATTTCACATCCCTCTCTCTGGGTGTATATGGCTCTCTTCACCGAACCATTGGAACTGGTTTGAAGCATTTCATTGTTGAAGAGAGCCATGTCCATTAGAACTGATCTTCATATAGTATTGTTGTTGCCGTGAATAATGATCTCCTGGTTCTGCTCACTTCACTGAGCATCAGTTCATGCAAGTCTCTCCAGGCCTCTCTGAAATCGTCCTGCTGGTCGTTTCTTATAGAGCAATAATATTCCATAACATTCATATACCATAATTTATTCAGCCATTCTCCAATTGATGGGCATCCATTCAGTTTCCAGTTTCTAGCCACTACAAAAAGAGCTGCCACAAACATTCTTGCACATGTGGGGCCCTTTCCTTCTTTTATGATTTCTTTGGGATATAAGCCCAATAGAAACACTGCTGGGTCAAAGGGTATGCATAGTTTGATAACTTTTTGAGCATAGCTCCAAATTGCTCTCCAGAATGGTTGGATCCGTTCACAGCTCCACCAACAATGCATTAGTGTCCCAGCCTTCCCACATCCCTGCCAACATTTGTCATTATCTTTTCCTGTCATTTTAGCCAATCTGACAGGTGTGTAGTGGTACCTCAGAGTTGTCTTAATTTGCATTTCTCTGATCAATAGTGATTTGGAGCACCTTTTCATATGATTATAAATAGTTTTAATTTCATCATTTGAAAATTGTCTGTTCATATCCTTTGACCATTTATCAATTGGAGAATGACTTGAATTCTTATAAATATGAGACAATTCTCTATATATCTTAGAAATGAGACCTTTATCAGAACCCTTAAATGTAAAGATGATTTCCCAATTTGATACTTCCCTCCTAATCTTGTCTGAATTAGTTTTGTTTGTACAAAAACTTTTTAACTTAACATAGTCATAATTATCTATCTGGTGTTCAATTAAGAGTTTCAGATCTTCTTTGGACATAAATTTATTCCATCTCCACAGGTCTGAGAGGTAAACTATCCTATGTTCCTCTAATTTAGTTATAATATCACTCTTTGTATCTAGATCATGAACCCATTTAGATCTTATCTTGGTGTGCAGTGTTAGGTGTGGGTCCAGCCCTGATTTCTTCCACACTAGTTTCCAATTTTCCCAGCAGTTTTTGTCAAATAGTGAGTACTTATCCCCAAAGCTGGGGTCTTTGGGTTTATCAAACACTAAATTGCTAACGTTATTACCTAGCTTGTCCTGATATCCTATCCTATGCCACTGACCGACTGCTCTATTTCTCAGCCAGTACCAAATAGTTTTGATGACCGCTGCTTTATAATATAGTTTTAGATCTGGTACAGCAAGGCCACCTTCATCTGTCTTTTTTTTCATTAATTCCCTTGAAATCCTTGACCTTTTGTTCTTCCAAATGAACTTTGCTACTATTTTTTCTAGATCTGTAAAATTATTTCTTGGGAGTTTAATTGGTATGGCACTACATAAGTAAATTAGTTTGGGTAGTATTGTCATTTTTATTATATTCGCTCGGTCTACCCATGAGCATTTAATGTTTTTCCAATTGACTAGGTCTCATTTTATTTGTGTGGAAAGTGTTTTGTAGTTTAGTTCGTATAGTTTCTGACATTTTCTTGGCAGATAGATTCCCAAATATTTTATGCTATCATTTGTTATTCTGAATGGAATTTCTTTTTCTATCTCTTGCTGCTGAACTTTGTTAGTAATATATAAAAATGCTGATGATTTCTGTGGATTTATTTTGAATCCTGCAACTTTACTAAAATTGTGAATTGTTTCTAGTAGTTTTTTAGTTGAGTCTCTAGGGTTCTCTAAGTATACCATCATGTCACGTGCAAAGAGTGATAATTTAGTTTCTTCATTACCTACTCTAATTCCTTTTATCTTTTTCTTCTCTTATTGCCAAAGCTAACATTTCTAATACAATATTAAATAGTAATGGTGACAGTGGTCAGCCTTGTTTCACTCCTGATCTTATTGGGAATGGTTCTAGTTTGTCTCCATTACATATGATGCTTGCTGATGGTTTTAAATAGATGCTACTGATCATTTTAAGGAAAAGCCCATTTATTCCTATACTCTCTAGTGTTTTTAATAGGAATGGGTGTTGGATTTTATCAAAGGCTTTTTCTGCATCTACAGAGATAATCATATGGTTTTTGTTAGTTTGGTTATTAATATAATTGATTATGTTGATAGTTTTCCTGATATTGAACCAGCCCTGCATTCCTGGTATAAATCCTACTTGGTCAAGATGTATTATCCTGGAGATAACTTTCTGTAATCTCGTTGCTAAAATCTTATTTAAAATTTTTGCATCAATATTCATTAGAGAAATTGCTCTATAGTTTTCTTTCTCTGTTTTCACCTTACCTGATTTAGCTATCAGCACCATATCTGTATCATAGAAGGAATTTGGTAGTATACCTTCTGTCCCTATCTCTTTTGAGATTCTTTATGAAATCTTCAAGGAAGGCCTTGTGAAAGGGGGACCAGGTCATGTCTCCCTTCATGGCTTCCTCTGGAGTTGCTTTGCCTATAGAAACCTCAGGATCTGAGGTCTGCCCTTCTTTCTCTCCATAAAAGCTGTCTATGATGAGAGCTCTCTTCTGTTTCTTACTTTTTAAAAAAGCTTGGGGTCTGTACAAAGCAGAGAAGCAGCAGCTGTGGTAATTTGCACCTGGGGCAATTCCTCTAATTAACTTCCGGTGCTGGGCTCTCTGGACTGGGACAGACATTTGCAATGGGATACAAACTGCCCTTTACAAAAGGCAGATCTGCCAGAGCATCTGCCCGAAATCAGGACTGAGTGTCCCAAGAGCCTCAGATAGACTCCCCAAGTGTTTAGGATCTGCCACGCTGAGTCCCACCTGGTTTTGTGCCCTGTCTTCCGGATTTGCACCTGGCAAATTGCTCAACCCCCTGCTCGACTAAAACAGACTTGCTATGAAGCTCTTCCAAGGTACCTTCTGCAAGGAATCTTTTGTAGTCCAAATATTTCTGGGTTCTTTGACTTAAAAATCAGTTCAGAAGCTTAATTGCTGTTGATTTGAGAGAAGGTCAGAGACACAGAGAGTCATGTCTTCACTCCACCATCTTGGCTCCGCCCCCACTAGAAAGCACTATCTTTTCTTTAAGATCATTTCCACTGCTAAATTCATACGAAATTTGGTGATAGAAACTTTATTTTCTGAGTGTTCTATAGAATTCTACAGCACCTGCAGGAATAGTTACTAGATTTAACCTAAATAGATATTGCATCCTGCAGTAATAGCTGCAGTCACTGGGCTAGAGTACTTTTATTCCAAATATTCCTTGAACACTTGGGTTCAAGGCCCTGAGATGTCTTTATCAGGGTCTGAGAGGAGAAAGTAGTCAAGATGATAATGGTGATTTGACTGGTACAATGTTGCCTCCTGTTCCCTGAAGGTGCCCATTGCTTCATCCAGGCTATCCTTGGATACCTGCTATATTGACATATATACAACTATAAAACATCCTTTAACAATTAATAAATTACTGAGGAATTCACCTCATACCTATCAGTTTAGTTAATATGACAGAAAAGGAAAATGATAAATGTTGGAGATGTGGAAAATTGGGACACTAATGCACTTTTGATTGAGTTGTAAATTGATTCAATCACTCTTGGAGAGCAATTTAAAGGGCTTTACAGCTGTGCAGACCCTTTGATCCACCAATGATACTAGATTGCAACCCAGAAAGATTAAAGAGGGGGGGAGTATTTGTACAAAGATATTTACAGCAGCTCTTTTTGTGGTGGCAAAGAATAGGAAGATGAGGGAATGTCAATTAATTGGGGCACAGCCGGATAAGTTGTGGTACATGATTGCAATGGGGTATTTGAGCAGGATGATTTTGGAAAAATTTGGGAAGAATTATATAAATTGATGCAGAGGGAAATAAGCAGAAACCGGAGTACATTGTACATAGTAATAGCAAAATTGTACAGTGAACAACAGCAAATGACTTAGTTATTCTCAGAAATAAAATGACCCAAGACATCCCAAGTGACTCATGATGAAAAAATATTAGCAGTCTCCAGAAGCTTATTTTTTTCACTTTCTTTCCTTCCTTTCCTCCTTCCTCTCTCTCCCTCCTTCCTTCCTTCTTTCCATTCTCTTTTGCACATCCTTAATTTCTGACAAGTTTATTTTCTATTTCCTATTCATGACTCAATATAATAATACATAATCCTCAACTATGTATAAATATTTTATACTAAATGGGTCAAAACACAAATCAGAGAAATAATAATTAAAGTGTATCAGAAAATCAAGAATAAAACTAAAGCAGCCTTCATTTTAAAAATTAAGAAGAAAAAAAATTAATGAAACAAAATGGATTTTAAAAATTGGAAATCCAACTAACAAAAACCAAAATTTAAGCCCCAAAGAGGAAATCTTGTAATTAATGTTTAAAAAAAGCTCAGAGAAACAAAAACTAAATAATTTTGTTTCTACAAAAACAAAACTAAATACTAATTCTTGTAAAAGATAAACAAAATTTAGCTAACTGGATTAAAAAATAGGACAACACATGTGCAAAAATATTTGTAGCAGGTTTTTTGTGAAGTGGAACTGGAAATTAAGTGGATGCCCATCAGTTGGGGAATGGTTGAATAAGTTATGGTATATGAATGTAATGGAATATCATTGTTCTATAAGAAATGATAAGCAGTCTAATTGCAGAAAAGTCTGGAAAGACTTACATGAACTGATACCGAGTGAAATGAGTAGAACTAAGAGAACATGGTACACAGGAACAATAAGATTATGTGATGATCAGCTGTGATGGATTTGGGTCTTCTCAACAATTTGGTAATTCACAGACTTGAAATGGAAAATGCCATCTGCATTTAGAGAGAGAAGTATGGAGAATGAATGTTGATCAAAGCATAGTATTTTCATCTTTTTTTTCTCTTGTAGTTTTTTCTATTTTTGGCTGATTTTTTTCTTATACAACATAACAAATATGAAGTTATATTTTTAAAAATTATGTTTAAAATAATATTCAACCTCTATCAGACTACTTGCTATCTTGTTGTTTTCTTGCACAATATGACAAAAGGAGGAAGGCAGAAAAAATATTGAACACAATGTCTTACAAAAATGAATGTTGAAAACTATTTTTACATGTATTTGGAAAATAAAATGCTATTGAAAAATTGTAATAAATTATTAAAAGAAAGGGGAGATCAGCAAAATAAATAAAAAAAACAATCATAACAAAGTCAACAATTTAAAATAATTATATATACTTATGCCGTACACATTGTTCTCAAAAAAAATTGAAAGATAAAGCACTCCTACCATACCCCTCTTATAAAAATATAGTCCTACAATTTCAGAGAGGCCTGGAGAGAATTGCATGAGCTGATGCTGAGTGAAACGAGCAGAACCAGGAGATCATTATACATGGCAACAACAATACTATATGATGATCAATTCTGATGGACATGGCTCTCTTC
>JAJPUD010002027.1:223913-267263 GCA_023553655.1 Myrmecobius fasciatus | reverse complement strand
TTTCCCCCCCTATTCCCCACCCCTCCCCTAGATGGCAGAATATCTACTACATGTTAATTATGTTAAAATACTTGACAAATCAAATATATGTATACATATTTCCAGACTTATCATTGTTGTGCAAGAAAAATCGTATCTACACGAAAGACATATCAAATAAAGGAAACACAATGTAAGCAAACATCAATCGAGAGTATGAGAATGTTATGTTGTGGTCCACATTTCACATCCCTCTCTCTGGGTGTATATGGCTTTCTTCAGTGAACAATTGGAAGTGGTTTGAAACATTTCATCGTTGAAGAGAGTCATGTCCATCAGAATTGATCATCATATAGTATTGTTGTTGCCGTATATAATGATCTCCTGGTTCTGTTCATTTCACTCAGCATCAGTTCATGTAAGTCTCTCCAAGCCTCTCAGAAATCGTCCTGCTGGTCGTTTCTTACAGAATAATAATATTCCATAACATTCATATACCATAATTTATTCAGCCATTCTCCAATTGAAGGGCATCTATTCAGTTTCCAGTTTCTAGCCACTACAAAAAGGGCTGCCACAAACATTCTTGCACATGTGGGGCCCTTTCCCTCCTTTATGATTTCTTTGGGATATAAGCCCAATGGAAATGCTGCTGGGTCAAAGGGTATGCACAGTTTGATAACTTTTTGAGCATAGCTCCAAATTGCTCTCCAGAATGCCTGGATCCATTCACAGTTCCACTAACAATGCATCAGTGTCCCAGTCTTCCCACATCCCCTCCAACATTCATCATTAACTTTTCCTGTCATTTTAGCCAATCTGACAGGTGTGTAGTGGTACCTCAGGGTTGTCTTAATTTGCATTTCTCTGATCAATAGTGATTTGGAGCAACTTTTCATATGACTACAAATAGTTTTAATTTCATCCTCTGAAAATTGTCTGTTCATATCCTTTGACCATTTATCGATTGGAGAATGGCTTGACTTCTTATAAATATGAGAGTTTTCTATATATTTTAGAGATGAGACCTTTATCAGAACCCTTAAATGATACCATTGTCCTTGCACAGCAAGATAAGTATGGAAATATGTATACACATATTCGACTTGTCAATTATTTCATATAATTAGCATGCAGTGGACTTCCTGCCATCTAGGGGAGGGGAAGGGACTAGGACAGAAAGCTTTGTAAGGGTCAATGTTGAAGAACTACCCATACAGGAATTAGGACTATACATACATACATATATATACATATGTATGTATGTATGTATGTATGTATGTATAGTCCTAATTCCTAAATCAGGTGATTAAAAAAGTAGGAGAACTATAGAAGAATATCATTCAAATTTTTAAAATAAAATCCTGGCAAACAGACCATATCAATTTATCCAAACATCACTCATTAAGATCAAGTTGGATTTAATGATGGAGATAAAAAGATTGTTCAACAGAGGAAGGGGACTGAGAGATAGGGAAAATAAACATAATTATATTAAAAATGAAAACTTCCAAAACTACAAGATAACACAAAAGATGCAGAAAAATATTTGACTTTTTAAAAAAAGTATCTATAAAACATAGATATAGAGGGATCTTTGATTAGAATATAAGCATATATCTAAAAGCAAAAGAAAGTATGACATACAATGGGTAGTATCATAAGTATTTTTTAATAAATGTAAAAGTAAAGCAAAGATGCCTCTTTCCCAGCTATTATTTGATATAGCTCTACAAATGTAAATAATGATAATAAAAGTTATTTTATTATTTCACAGTAAAAGTGAAGGAAGAAATTAAAGACAAAAATGGGCAATGAAGTAGATAAATCTATCCCTATTTGCTGATAGCATGATTTGTTTATAGAAATTAATTGAGACAATAACTTCATCAAAGTTGTAGGCTACAAAATAAACCAATAATAATCAATAGCAATTCTATATAACAAAAACATGATCTAGGAGGCAATAATAGAAAGGGAAATCTCATTCAAAATAACTATAAATTGCATTAAATATTTAGGAGTCATTCTATCAAAGCACAGTTGATACTTCTATAAATTCAATTTTAAAATTCTCCTTAAATATTATTGTTCTATAAGAAATGACCAGCAGGATGATTTCAGAGAGGCCTGAAGAGACTTGCATGAACTGATGCCGAGTGAAATGAGCAGAATCAGGAGATCATTATACACAGCAACAACAAGACTATATGATGATCAATTCTGATGGACATGGTTCTCTTCAACAATGAGATGTTTCAAACCAGTTCCAATTGTTCACCCAGAAAGAGGGATATGAGATGTGGACCACAACATAACATTTTCATGCTCTCTGTTGATGTTTGCTTGCATTGTGTTTCCTTTCTCAGATTTTTTTTTCTTGTAGGCACGATTTTTCTTGTACAGCAAGATAAGTATGGAAATATGCATACATATATTCGATTTGTCATGTATTTTAACATAATTAACATGTAGTGGACTTCCTGCCATCTAGGGGAAGGGTGGGGATTGGGGGGAAATTTGTAATGGAAAGCTTTGTAAGGGTCAATGTTGAGGAATTACCCATACATATGTTTTGCAAATAAAAAGCTTTAAAAAAAAATAAAAATTCTCCTTAAATAAATAAAGAGCAATTTAAATAACTGGAGGAATATTTAAGATTTATGGTTGGGCTGGTCTAATAAAACTGTTGACAACTGTTAAAGTTAATTTAAAGATTTAGGAGTATACCAACAGCACTACCAGCTCTACAGAGCTAGATAAAATAATAAAACTCATTTGGAGGAATAAAAGGTTTAGAATATCAAGAGGTAGTTTGTTTACAAGCCTAAATTCTTGAAGCTTTTCCTTGGCAGAATTTGTGAAGGGTATTCAGTCTATTGGCATAGCCCTTTAACACTATGAGGAGGTAATGAAACTGAACTCTAAAAGGAAGATATTTTATTCAGTCTTCTAGATTTTATACGCCATTGTAGCCTAAGATCTTTTTTTGAACTTTTCCTTTTCATCTAAAACCAAGAGGCCACCTTCATGCTCATCAGCGTTCCTCCACTCCTTCCTTCCTGAACAGCAAGTGGAAATCCTCATTCAGGTCTCTGGCCTCCACCCCTGGATCACTACTAAACTGTCTTTGAAGAAACACTGCAGTTTGGAAGAAGTATAAATACTAAAAGGATCCTTGAACTTGGCTGCAGAGGAATCAGCATCGCCTCACTATTTCTCCCTACTCTATACCCTTCTTAGTATTGTCTCACACAGTCCTTACTAGTCCATCAATCAAATCTAATTTCTACACCAAGAAAAGGTTCACAGTTGTCTTTCCTTTCTGCTCCCTTTAGCTATGGTGTGCAATCACATCCACTATGCAAAAGTCAGAAATATAATCAACAGAAAAGAAATTTTAAAAGCATCAGCTCTGAACTGCCATAAAGCCAGTCTATAATCCAATCACATGAATCCTGTCTTGTGTTATACATGATATTTAACGCAAGTAACACTTTCATTTGGCTACTCTGATCAATGCAATAATCCATGATAATTTCAAAGGATTTATGATGAAAACATGCTCTCCTCCCCCAGAAGGAGAACTGATTAACTCTGAGTACAAATTGAAATATAATTTTCTCGCTTTATTTTTCTTACTTCTTTTGAAATATGGCTAATGTAGAAACAGATTCTGCATGATTTCACATGAATAATTTAAAATATATTGCTTGATTTCTCAGTAGGTCAGGAGAGCAGACATTGGGAGAGAATTTTAAAAAACAGAATGCTTAAATAAATAACATTTTTAAATATTAAAAATAAAATTGTCTCTAAGTATATTGATAATGAAAAAAAAGTAACACTTTCTTCCTGAAAACACTTAGTGAACAAGAGGGAATTTTTCAAAGTACTGTGTATAAAAATTTCAGAAAATAAGTGCACTTAGGAAATGCATTTAGAGATTTATACTTTAGTAGTTAGAGTAAAAGTTTCTTTGTAAACTACATTCTGATAGTCCTAATTTAAATGACTGCAACAATATGCTATAACAACATAAAATATATTTTAACCAAAAATTGTGCTGGTACATAACCATTTTATAACAAGATATAGAATTACCCTAAGAAAGCAAAATTAATATATAAAATAACAAAATCCAAGTATTTGAAAATTCAATTGTGACAATATTTTAAAAGTCATTTATTAAGGAAATAAAATTAGAATAAGCAACACTCTTTCAAAATAAAATTTAAGGCAGTGGATGACAAGAGATTAACCTAACAAAAGATTAACAAAATTCATGAATCTGATTCTATGTGCTCAGATTCTGGGATAGTTTGGGGGTAAACCTTAGGATTAACTGGAGAAATAGAATTTAATATTAAATGTTCTTCCATTATTATACTTATTTTAAATTTTTACTATACTTATTTTAAATATTTTAAATTCAATGGTACAATGTGAAATCATGGAATTCCTTGGATCCAGATTGAAACTAATTTCTCCAAATCCATTTTGTATAGTAAAATTGTCTTTTTTTTAGGGGGGAGAGGGAGGAAATAACTTCATTTCAATATAACTGTTTTTCTTTGTAAACATGTATTTTAAGGCATACATAGGCTTGACCTAGTCAGCTAAAGTTACCATAAGAAAAAAAAAGAAAAAAAACTATTAAGGCCTCCTATTCTAAAAAATGACAATGCCCAAATATATCAAAATCAACAACTTTTTCAGCAATTTTTTTCTTTAAATATGTGGGGGTTTGATTATCTCTAACCAATCTCAGTAAGTACACAAGATCTCTAAGGAAACTTTCTTTGATAAACTTATCATGTAAGTCAAGAAGCTACAAGAGGATATTAAAGACAGATATTAAAGCATAAAACAGCACTAAAAATTTTGGGACATTTTATAAACATTTAACCTCTTCTTTTAGTGTGTAGCACTGTGTCAAAAATACAGTAAGTGCTTAATAAATGATATTTTAAACTTTTATGAATTTTTCAAATATGTCTATCAGGCTACAAATTCCTCTACTATATAGAAAGAAAACATTTTCAACTGAAATATGTTATCATTAAATGTTTTCATTCATCTTCATAGTCTTCTTTTAGTCAGAATGAACCCTGATGTCCCTTTCAGATCTATGTTAATTCCTTTTATCACTGTTTTCTTAAAAAAATATAGCTAGCTACCTAGTTAGTTAGATAATTATTCCCTTTAACTTGAAAGAGTTACAAAAGGAAGGAAAAGACAAATATTTGAGAAAATCTGGCTCATCTCTTTTACAGTCCAGTTTTCAAAAACTGAATAAAAAAATTTTTATGAATATACTTTTAAAAATGTAAATGAATTTTTTATCAGATGTTACTAAACAAGTTATTTTTTAATTTTCATTTTAAAGGAAAATTACATTTTCTTCCTGCATTCCTTCATTAGTATAATGTTGCATAAAACTATCTAGCAAGAAAGGGCAGAAGGCAGAAGTAGCAAGTACTTACTTTCAGACCAATACCTTCTGAGTAAAATTCTGAAATGGCTTATTGTTCTACTTGTATCAACTTTTACTAGAAAGCAATATTATTAGGAATTTATAAGCTACATATATAATTATATAAAATTTATTATTTCTATAATTAAATTTACTAGGTATGTTTGAGTAAAGTATATAATTTTAACTTTTAACTTTATTCAAAGAAGTCTGGGGAAGACTGACATTGTATGCTATTTTCAATAATTTATCTTTCTGTTTAATATTACATAAAAATTTAAAATGCAGTCTTTAAGTATGTACCTATAAGACAATTGTAAACCAAATAATTTTTCTTAGATAAGAAAATATTATCATTGATTATACATTTGGCTTACCTTTCCAAAGTCTTTAATAATCCAATAATAGGAAAAAAAATCTCAAGATTTCCATAGTTAGTTATTCTAATTGGATTTTCAGCCAAGGAATGCATACAAGTGTATAAAGTGTTGCAACATTGAATTCTGACTTATTTTTCCGTTCAGAAAAGGAAGAAGGACTAACTATATAATGAACAAAATTTTAAATAGTACGAACCCAAAGCATGCACTGCTCCTCTATGTTTGCTGGAACTCTTGCCTGTTTTAACCACATGGACAGCATTTTCTTTGAATTGTAGTTCACAAAATCTTTCCAGAAAATTTGTCATTTCTTCTTTAATGGAATCCAGGTAAGTTTCATTAATGAATTTTAGTACTGAAGAAGGAGCTAAAATATCACTTAGTACATAAAAATCCTGTTTAATCATTTTGCATAATTTAAGTACAGAATTTTGGTATCCATGTATCACGGTGTCTAAATTTGCTTCTCTGTTGTAAGACAAAAAACAATTCTCTAGGAGGTGAGTAACCAATTTATTTTGTAGGCTTTGGTACTTGGCTAAAACTTCTGACTCTGGATAAAGAAACAAAAGTTGTCGAATGCAATGAGTTTTAAATGAAATGGTGTGCAGTGAATTGTTTATTTTATTATGGCTCTGTAATTTGCTCAGTAAGAAGCGTCGAAGATGCAATCTGATATCATCCCACAAAGACTTTACATCCATAGATGAGTGATCTTCAACTGCATGTAGAGAAGTTCTAGATGTGAATAGGAAAGATGTTCCACTTGGGGTACATGGGAATGAAACTCCACACTGATTAGAGATATCCAAAAGGAGATCCATGATCATTTCTTCTTGATTTTGTTCATTCTTCAATAAATCTTGCTAAAGAAAAAAATGTAGATGTGCTTAACCACAAAAAGATCAGTTTCAGAGCATGAAAAGTAAAATGTTTTGTATCATCAAATATTTTTCATGTTAAATGAGTTCTTTTTGCAAAAATTAACCCTTTTAAAGGAATAAGTGAATTCTGCAGTTCTATATATCATTTGAGTCACAAAGCAGAATCTATTCCAATCCCATCATAAGACTTCTATTCTTATGAAATATGTTTAAAGACCCATGATTTCATCAAGATTGAAACTACATATTCTCCTCTGACACAGATTACAAACTTTCTATACTTTTGTGATTGTTATCAAGACTTCCTATAGTAAAATGAAAATCATCATCATTTATCATAGTACTCATAGGCTCTCGACCAGGATTTGAATCTTATATACTACAATGGGATATAATAGAGCTAATGTAAATCTAGACCAGACTCAAAGGAGCTGTTGAGAATTTATGGTAATCTTCATCTCCCAATGGAACAACATGATTTGTGATTGGAGACTGATCTAAAACTAAGATAATGTTTTTTTTCCATTTTTATTTTGCATATAACTACTCAGACTCTTAATATTTCTACCTACAAGTTTCTTATGATCCAAACTGAAGCCAATTTTATGAAAGCAGCTGTTAGAGAAATCTTTAAAATCACAAATTTAAAATTTTGTCTAAATAATTTTTCATTCATTATTTTTTTCCTATTGCAAATTCAGTTTACTTCACTATATGTATCGCCTAAAAACTTCTCAAAGAATAAGATTTTTTAAAAATCTAAATAAAAAACCTAGTTAATTTTGAAGCCTGGTTCTTAAATATTAAAAAGTAATGAAAAGAGTTGTAAATAATTTCTGATAATTGTCTTTCATGCTATATTAAAAACTACAAAAGCTTAAAGCATCATTGAAATGTTTTTGGAGAATTTTAGAATAAATCTGAGAACTCTAAATATATTAAATATATGCATGTTACTAATGCTGTTTTGAAGGAAGAATTGAATGCATTTGAAATTTTCAACTTATCCTTTAAATTTATTTCTAAATATCCTTTCCAAATATATTATAAATTGAAACTGATACTTAAATATTTTATCTCCAAAAAAGAATTAACTTCAAGATAATAAAATCCTAATTAGTCATCAAATGATGACATGAACTGGCACTATATAGAAAAGGGAGGGGAGGCTATACTTTTTTGGGGGAGGGGGGATGAGGCAATTGAGGTTAAGTGACTTGCCCAGGGTCACATAGCTAGGAAGTGTTAAGTGTCTGAGATCAGATTTGAACTCAGGTCTTCCTGACTTCAGTCAGGGCTGGTGCTCAATCCACTGAACCATCTAGCTGCCCCAAGGAAACCATACTTTTGAGAATTTAAAAAATCAATGAAACAAAAAGTCTTTCCCTTTACTTTTAGATTTTATTACAAGCTTTCCCCCTATATATTCATGTTTTAAATTTTTACTTTATTTCAATTAATACTACAATTAAACTGAAGTCTCTAAGCATATCCCTTGGTTGGAGAAAAATATTGGCTGTGAAGCTTGGTAAATGTCATGAAAAACCAGAAAGGTGTAGAAATTTTCTTATGGATATGTCATTATGCACTTTGCTAAGCACTTGAGGACATAAAAAGTACAGCCTCCCCCAGTCCTGCTCTCAAGAAACTCATAGTGAATATGTAGGTATATCTTGATACTATAATCTCATTGAATCTCTCTGAAGGTTGCAATCTATCTACATTTTCTCATCCTGAGTGATGAGAAATATGTGATTAATATCTTCTCATACATCCCATAAATAAAGAGATGAGAGGGAGGGGCAGGGGGAAAGAGAGGAGAGGGGAGCAAGGAGGGAGTGAGGGAAGGAGGGAGGGAAGAAGGAGGAGGAAGGGGGGGGAGAAAAGGAGAAGGAGAGAGAGGAGAGAGAAACAGAGGGGGTGAGGGAGAGAGAGAGAGACAGAGAGAAAGACAGAAAGAGAGATAGAGAGACAGAGACAGAGGCAGAGGCAGAGAGAGAGACAGAAAGGGGGAGAGAGAAACAGAGAGTGGGGAGAGAAACAGAGAGGGGGAGAGAGAGATAGAGAGGGGGAAAGAGGAAGAAAGGGAGAGAGGGAGGGGCGGGGGAGACAGAGACAGGGAGATCACGAGCATCACAAACTTACTCTAATAAGTCAAGTAAGTGACCTTAAATTGTTGAAAGCTATTTGGTCACTCTGCAGCCCCATACAATTTCTAATAATCTGAAAAAGCAACAAGTAAATGCTCAGCGATCTACTAATTATCTGGTATTTGAAGACCAGTGAAGCTAAGCGGGAGAAGCTCATACTTATACTGATACTGGTTGATGGATATTTTTGACCATAGCAGCTTTTGAAGACCTATTAAGTTATGAAGATATTTGTGACATATATCATTATAAACATTAAGATATATATGTGTATATGTATACATATATGTGTTATATATTCACTTTTAAGTATCAAATGCATTATAATTTTACTATAATGCCATTTTTTAAAATTAAAACTAAGGGATACCATTATAAGTGAGACCATGTTTCCAACAAGGTCTTTCTGGTACTATTAGTAATGAGAAAAGGCCAAATCTGTGACCTTAAATATCTGTTATAAATAAAGTATCTATTAAGAGTTAAGTGTTGAACTGTAGTATGTATTGTTATACTGAACTTGCAGGAAGTAAGATAGATGTGCCTAACTTGGAGTCAAATAATCTGGGTTAAAATATGGGCTTGCCCCTTATTAGTTGTGGGACCTTAGACAAATCACCTAAATGCTCTGAAGGCCATTTACAAAATGGGGATAGTGATACTTGTATTGACCACCCCCAAGCTCGTTGTGAAAAGAAAACAAAATAATTCACATTAAGTGCTTTGCAACTGTCTCTAAGTGTGCTATCATGATGGTCATATAAACTCTGCCGGGGCTATGCCGATAGGGTATGATCTCTAGCTGTTCTGCTAACGACAGGAAAAGCAATCTGTCTTCTGAGTCTAGCTCAGTTAAGAGGAGCCCACAAGCAGAGTTTGGGCCAAGTGATGTTTGCTTTGGTTTGGTTTTAATCACAGCAGTTCCATTACTTGTTCTGTGGCAAATTACTCCTTCTCTCTGATCTTTAGTGTAAAATCCAGATGATGGATTTGGACAAGCTGACCCCTATGGCCACTTATGTTTCTAAATCTATGAACTCCTTTAACTCTCTACTAAGGTGTAGATTACAATCTGCAAGACTGGAGGGAATATCCATCCTATGAAATGACAGACTTCACATATTTAGTATTACGGTCAATTATAGCAAATAATTTGATTATGCAAAATGTACTAAGCTTCTGAGGCTCCTGTTTACCACATTTGTTAATTATGAGTCTTATAATTATCTGTGATTAAAACGACCCAAGTACAATTTGTACAATGAGGCTTCACTTTTTTATTAGTAGCTATATAATTAGTAAATAAGAAAGTCGATGAAAAAAATTAATGTTTGGACAGTATAATGAAAATTGACAATCCTTGGCAGGTAAAATCTTCATCATAAGGTCATGTAGGTCTAGATAATTTTTTTAAACAATGCTGTACATACTTTCCTCAAATTAAAATGATCAATTACATTAAAAAAATTTAGGACAAACATTATCAGCTTAATGAATATGAGTAAAAATAAGGAGGCCTTTGTCCTGCAGTGAATGCAAAATGACTTATATGGGACAGATTCTAAGATAATTAAAAGTTCTTGCTTTTAATTAAATAGCAAAGCATTATTAAATCAATATTAATGAAATTCAATACACTTTCTCTTAATAGAAATTAAAGAAGTAACAACATTCATTTCTATTTTCACTGTTCCACCTTTACAAAAATAGATGAAAGAATTTTCTCAAATGAATAATGCCTGAGGGCACAATGCCTTTCTTGCTCCTCCATTTATTATTTTAAATATTACACACCTATAATAATAAAAAAGTTCCAAAATATTTTGTTTGATTCTGTCATCTATGACTATGTAGCTTATTCCACAAAAGTTTTATGTTTAGACAGAAACAGCAGGTTTTAAAAAAAATTAAATAAAATCCAAATCTGTTTTATCTAATAAAACTAACAGTAATAATTAAATATGGAACTTATCAACTACATGAATCTTTTTTGGAATTAATGATATCAAACCGGTCACTTTTAGAGAAATAGATAATCTATCTATATTTATCTATCTTTTATAAAATCTTCTCCCCCATTCCCCAGGAATCTAATTATTGGGAAAACCTCATCATACTGTGAGATATCATCAGTCTTGGGATTCCATCTCACCACCATACTCGGTCCTTCTGATTGGAAAGGAGCCATGAACCAAAACTTCCATTTATGGAGGGAGCTCAATGTAGACATCAGCTCATTTTTCACTTGGATGTCTACTTAGGCCTTCTGGGACTTTCCCACCATGTCAGCCCCACTGGGATAGCTTCCTTTTGGCTATTTTTCAACTTCTTTCTGTGTGTTGTCTTCCCCAGTGGATTGTAACCTTCTTGAAGGCAGGGCTTGTCTTTCTTTTTTTCCACAGTTGGATCCCTAGCACTTAGCAAAGTGCCTGGCACATACTGAGTGTTTAATGAATGTGCACTGACTATTGATCATGTTCTCATTTCTCTTCAATAGGTACATGATCTCAGGGGAGAGAGGAAGTGGGTATTCCTTCCATTAGTGTTAATGGCAGTCCCTAAATTGTCTAAATAACTGAGGGGGAAATTATAATTCTTATTGTTCAACTACAGCCAATCTAATAATACTTTCTAATACTAATAATACAATCTAATAATACGCCTGTAATAAGAGGTGTCAATAATACTTTTAAGTTACCATGGTAGAAGAGGTGGAGGAGGCACTACATCTTGTAGTGGTGGCTCAAAAAATAAGCAAATCTAGAGAAAATAATCTAAGTGTTCAGACAAAAATGGAAAATAACTTGTAGAATTTTAGGCAAACTGGAGAATCTGCTCAGCTTATGTCAACAGAACTAAATAGGTGATTGGAGTGATCTGAATTTTTTAGGATTTAGAAAATAGAATTTATATATGTAAACAGGGACTGTGATGTATCTTTGTAATTCTAGATCATATCATATTCTAACTTTTACATATGTTTAATTTGCTTACATCTAACTTCTTAATAAGAGGAAGTTTGAGTCTGGAAGATTTTGGTTTAAATTTTCCTTTTGGTATTTACTAGTTATATGTTCATGGGCAGATAGATCACTTAACCTTTATGTAACTCAGGTAACTCCTTAAGATTTAGTAAATGAATTATAGATGGGATGTGCATTTGCCTTGGGTACAAGAATTCTCTACACTAATGAAACAAAACTAACAACCTTATACAACACTAATTTTACTAATTTTGAAGATTAAGTAAGATTAAGAGATACTGTTATGGAATAACAACTTAACATGAGTACCTCAATATGATAGCAATTTACTCTAGATAATGACTTCTAAACCCAAACTTTAGAACCCTCTTTTTAAAAAAAATTGATATAATTATTTCCCTTGTTATCTGTGCATTTTGTTTTATGCATTATTCTGAAGAGTTCATAGATTCACCAGACTGACACAATGGGATTCAGGACACATGTTCAAAAAAATTGAGACTCTGCTCTAGACTGACCTCAAGAAAATGTGTTTCATGTTAGTAGGAAGAGTGTCAACATATATCATGATGGAAATGGCAGTCTTTGAGTCGAAATGTCCAGAAAATAGGCAAAATATGGTTATTTTGAAAAAAAGTATCTAAAACAAACCAAAAAACATGTCAAAAATGTGCCTCTTTTTATATATCTAAAATGCACCTTTTATGCACCTGAGGCTTCTACATTTAAAAATGTGCATCTTTATTCCCAAATTATATATGTAAAATTCTATTAAGTTGAGAAGGCTAGGGGAGATATCTAGCTTATACTAATATGTATGTTAATAAGAGAAGAGAGTTACTTTTCTTTAAATTATGTCTTAAATGCATTTCAGTAAAACCATTAACCATACATAAATAATTTATAATAATAAGTTCAAGTTTTTGATGATGTAAAAAATATTCCACCCTTTTTTAATATCTTTCTTTTCTTTCTTTTTTTTTTACCAAGGTTTTGAGGAATTTGATCAAATCTCCATGAGAACAGGAAGGTGGTTTGAGCGTACTGGAACAATGGTTATTTAACCATTCCAGGCAGTCACTTGTGGTTTTTAGTGGAACATCAGAGCCGCATCTTTTGTTAACTTCTGACTGGATATCTTTTAGACATTGTTGCAAGCTGAAAAGAAAATAGGCCCCCAAAATTGATTATTTTCTCAAAAAAAAAAATACGTGTGATATAAATATAATTTTAAAGCTGTAAGCTACTAACAGCCAAAATAGTTTTGATTTATAATCTAAATTTAAATCAAATTATATTCAAATTTTCCTTAATAGATGGAATGTTAATGAATTAAAAAAAAGAAAATTTAGGGCACCCAATATAGAGTTGTTTTTTCACTTCCTAGGGGAAAAGATCATTATCATGTGGGAGAAAGAGATAGCAAAACTTGAGCTGAAGAAAAGAAAATTCACAAGAAATTGTGACGATAATTTGGAAAGCTTTTGAAGCAAGAGTAAGGGTGGAGATTCAACTGGGAAGGGGGAGCTTGAAAGAAGCAAAAGAGAATCTTAAGGAAAATTGTATCTAATGGAGTTACCAGAGGACTCAAAGAAGGGAGGGGATGAAGAAGAGAAGTAGAAAAGCTCAGGGAGACAAAGGTAGCTAAGATTAAAGTAGCTAAGACAAATGGTAAAACAGGATAAAAAGTAAAGGAAGTAAAGCAGAATCAAATATAGTTGCCATGGTTCTAATAAATTAAAAATTGAAAACAATAAGAACATTATTTGTATAGTATTCATAATGTTTTCATTCCTGACATAGAAAATTTATACTTGAAGTACAAGGTGGCAAACTTCCAAATAAAAAGATAAAATTAATGTTATTAGTTGACCTAATAACAATAAAGAGGTCTTCTATCTTTTCAGAGAATATATCTTAGACATAACAAAATCTCCCAAAACAAAATCAAGTCAAAACATCTGACCATAATTCACTCATGTGACACTATGAAAAGAAACTTAGAAATCATTGCTAAATATTACCAAGAATTGGCCAAGAAACCGAAGAGCCTAGGGGAACATGTGATATTTTCATTACTACTTCCCAATGAAGACAAGGAATTCAGAAGAGAATTTTAAATATGAAAAATGAGTAAGTAGTTAAGAAGACAATACCTAAAAGATGGGATTTGGATTTCTGGAACAGGACTTAAAATATAGGTAGGAGAAATAGCAAGAGGGATGGTGTATCTAACAAGGCCTAGAAATAACATACTTGGCACAGGAAAGGAAAGAAGTCCAACAAAAATCAAGGAAGTATACTAGACCACGTCCTAATCAGGAAACCTAAGAAAAAAAAATCATAGGAGTCATTTTCCTAGGCTAGATCAGCATAAGAAAACAGTGAGAATGACATAGAGAAACTGGGATGGGGATCTAGCTTCAAACAAGCAGTATTTCTGTGTAGGGAAAGAAAAGATTCCAGATCACTAAAGAGGGATCCAACCTTGTGTAGGACATAAAAACAGCTGCCACTTAGTAACTCACTTATTACTCAGGTGCAAATTACAGATTCAGGAAGATTGAGGAGGAAAACTTCACCTAAAAGTGACAATCCAGAGCAAAGCAATGTCTTGGGCCCGAGGCTATGTAGTGAGCAATCTATGAGTTCCAAAGCAAGCAACAGCCCTGTGACCAAAGGAGTGGAGTGAGTTTCAGTTCTAGCTTCTAGCCTGGAGGGGATTAATCAGGGTAGTAATTCCAACCCAAAAGGAAACCTGCAGTGTTAAAGAGTTAACCTGCAGTTAAAGAGATAGCTTTCCACCTATCAGAAGGTGACTGAGACCTGCAGCACTCCTCCAGAATTCCAACTAGGAAGAAGCCCACAGGTGTATTGTTCAGACCCACACCCAGATCAGGAAGGTACTGAGTAGGCTGTCCTAAATCAGACCTCTTTGGGAGCACTGAAGGCTTGCAGTTCTCTACCCTAAGCTTCCTCAAGAACCTGGAATAATGCAATATTCAATATCCTGAGAAAGTAGCAGAAAGATTCAGGAGTATATGACTTCAGCCCAGACATTTCCTCCTTTAGAGTGGGTCTAACATAATAGTCTCTAAAATGAGTTAATAGGGTGGAAAATTGATGAAACACTGAGAAAGGGCAAGGAGGGTGTCTGAAAAGCTCAAACACAAGTCGAAAAGAAAATGATTAAAAACCATCTTTCAGCATATTCTCAAAGATGGCTTGGATACATGTTCAATTAGAATTCCTGGAAGAGAAGAATAAAGATTTTTAAGTTTTAAAATGATTTAAAAAATCAAATGAGATGGCTAGAGGGGAAAATTAGGAAAGAAACAAGAACTTTGGAAGAAAGAGTTGGAAAAAGAATTCAGTTTGAAATAGGAGGTACAACCCTTACTCAAGAAACAAACTTCCAGAACATTAAAATGGACTAAATAGAAGATAATGACTCTGTGACAAAACAAGAAAACAAAAAGTGTTTAGACAAAAATAAAAAGATTTTTTTTAATCAAACATAAGGCATCTCTTAGTAAAACAACAAATGACCTGAATGGAAGATAGATAATTTAAGAATCACTGAACTACCTGAAATCCATGACAAAAAAATCACTATATTTCAAGAACTCATAAAAGAATAATAACAAGATCTCTAGAAATCAGGGGATAAAGGGAAAACAGGAAAAAAAATGCACTGAGCATCTCATCAAAGAAACTCCAAAATTAAAATTACCAGAAACATTATATCCAAAATCCAGTCAAAGGAAAAATATTGCAAGCAACAAGAAAGATTTCAAGTGCTGATAGGTCAGAATCACAAAAGATTTAGCAAGCATCACTCTAAGGAGTGGCAAGCTTAAAATATAACATTCCAGAAGGTTTACAACCCAAAATAACTTTCCCAGAAAATTTTAATAGACTCCTAGAAGGGAAAAAAATGGGTCTTTACCGAAATAGAGAACTACCATGCGTTTACAGTGAAGAGAGGAAATAAGTAGAAACTGAAATACAAACATATGAGTCAAAGAGAAGCATAAAAACAAATTTGAGTGATCAATCACTAGGAACAAAATAAGGATAAACTGTTTACATTATAATAGGGAAATATAATACATGTCTCCTCAGAACTGTACTATCATCAGAGGTCAGAGAAAGAATCTAATAAAAAGGATGACTAACAAGTGATTTTGTAATGTTCTGATCATATTAAAAGAATAGAAAGGGAGGGATATATTTGGAGGGAGAAGAGAGAAGAAGGGTCAAGAGTTACCTCATAAAATAGCTGAACAAATAGAACATTGTATAAACAGGCGGGAAAATAGGGCAATGGAGGATGATATGTGAACCTCACTCTCATCTGAAATGATCAGAGGAGGAAAGAATAAACACACATACAGAAATACATTTCACTCAATAGAGAAACCAGGGGAAGAAAAGGTAGAGGAAAAAAAATGGAAAATAAGAGGGAGGCTAGTCCTAAACAAAAAATAAATATATATATATATGTGTATATATATATTTAATTCTAAATAAGGTGCAGATCTAAAAAAAAGTGGGGGGGGAAAAACCTCTGATTGAACCTGCAGGTTCAGGAGATAATGGGATTTTAGGATGTTATGGTACTTTAATGATCTACTTCAGGAGTTTTTAACTTGGGCTTACAAAATTTTTAAAAATATATACTTTGATAACTATTTTAATGTGACAGTTTTATGAAATCTTATGTATTTTATTTGATTCTTTCAAAGATATTATTCTGAAAAGAATAGGCTTTACCAAAATGCCAAAGGGCCCATGACATACAAAAAAGTTTTAAGTTTCTGATCTAGTTCAGCCCTTTGTTTTAAAGAAAAAAGGAAACTGAGGTCTAGCAAAGATTAAATCACTCATCCCAAGACACAAAGGTGACAGCATGAAGATTTGAATACAATTCCTTTTGATTCCAAAAAGGATTCCAATCCCTCTTTCCACTATTGTAGGTTAGATGATTTCTAGCATCCCTTGTACCTCTTAAGATTTTATGATTCTGTGATATTTAATGTTTGATTTTTGTTATATTTGATGATTTAAAAATCTTTCTCCTTTCTAGACCCCTCTTTTAGAGATATTTAGCTATTTTAATAGAGATTTTAAAATATAAAATTATATAAATATCCATGTATACAAATAAGAAGGTGATGATAGTCCTAATATACTCAACACTGACTAAACTACATCTGTAGAGAGTAGGATAAACATGATAGTAAAGTGCATGATGCATGAGAAACATTTGAAGCTTTAGGAATGTGAGAAAACCTGAGGAGGATGTATTTTTATTTATTTGAAAGGCTCTTTAGTAGGAAGGGATTTAGACTTATTCAGCATGACCTCTGAGGACAGATCCAAGAGTAAAAGACAAAAATTATTAATAGGTAAATTTAGACTTCGTGTAAGAAACTGTATCCCAACAATTAAAGCTATCCAAAAGTAGAATTGGCTGACTCAGGAAGCAGTGGTTTTCTCTTAATAAGAGACTCTTAAGCAGTTGATAAATCTTTTTTAAAAATGAACTTGTAAAACTAAATTCAGAGAATGAAATTTTTTCCAACTTAATCTTCTTTATTTTACATTTTATTTTTGGTTATTTTTTTAACCTATGATTTTGCCATAAAGAACTCACAGTATTGGGTTTTCCTATACTCAGAGAATCTGGAAGGTGATTTTAACTTGAAGCTTTTGAGCATTCCGTGGAGCACTGATATTTCCAGTAACTTGCGCATGATCCCACAGTATGTCAAAAGCAAGACCTGAACTCTGGTCCTTTTGTTCTAAGACTGTCATTCAATCCATCATACCACATTGCCTTTTATTGTGCTCTTCCTAATCATATCATGAGAAAGACTTCATAAAGCCAGCTGTGTGTGGTCTCTAAAAATATGCCACATAAAGGTGAAGGAAGCGACTTCTCAGCTAACTTCTGCACATGAACAGGTTCAAAATGAACTATAATGAAATAAATACTCTTTGAACATCAAAGGGCCTTTTCAGAAAAAACAACAACAACAAAGGACTTCATGGCAAAACAACCCGTCTTGTGCTCAGTTTCTCAAAGAGATGGTATAGCTTTACCACAAATACCAGTCCTAAACATAACAAAAAATCTGCATATATTTTCTTAACTTATGTAAACTGTTCTCTGAGCTGTGAAATATGATATCCCTATGCATATATTTTGGCTCTTGGGATACTTTATCAAAGGCTTTTATTGCAGCATCCCAATGTATTGTGAACTGCAGAGGTTCAACAGTATATCAAAATCTACTTCAATTAGTAATCAGCTTTTAGGTTAATCTCAGCTATCTGGATCTGGATGCAGGCCAATGACTACAACCTATAAATAAGGTAAAGCCTTGGAGAACAACATATTTTAGTAATTTGTCCCAATACTGATAAAAAAAAGATTAAGCAGGTGAATTTCAGTGGTCCTCCCTCACTGGTACAAAGTGAACAAATTTTTATGTCCTTATCATAAAAAAAAATGTCAGAATTTCTGTCACCACCCCTAATTAACCCAAACTCTCAGGAAGGTTTGACTCTGGCCAGTGCCTTGATAGATTATGTTCGATATTAGAATGAAATGAGACATTTGTAAAGTAATTTGTAAACCTCCTTTAACAAAAGAAGGTTTAGATAGCCATAACAGAGAAAGAATATTTATCAAGGAGACCACATTGATTCATCCAAGCTGCTTCTGCTGTTAATCATACTGCTGGAAAGCTGGGAAACAATTTTTACAGAAAGTGTTTCCGATAAGACCTCATTTCTAAAATATATAGAGAAGTGAGTCAAATTTATAAGAAGACAAGTCATTTCCCAATTGATAAATGGTCAAGGGATATGAACAGACAATTTTTAAATGAAAAAAATAAGCCATCTAATGGCAAAAATGTTCTAAATCACTACTGACTAGAGAGATGCAAATTAAAACAAATCTGAGGGGCCATTTCATACCTATCAGATTAGCTAAGATGATAGAAAAATATAATGATAAATGTTAGAGTTGATATGGAAAAAATTGGAACACTAATTCATTGTTGGTGGAATTGTGAACTGATCCAGCTGATCTGGAGAGCAATTTGGAACTATGCCCAAAGGGCAATTAGACTGTGCATACCCTTTGATCCTGTAATACTACCACTAGATCTGTATCCCAAAGAGATCATAAAAAAAGAAAAGGACCGACATATGCAAAAAATGTTTACAGCAGCTCTTTTTATGGTGTCAAGGAATCAGAAATTGAGTGAATACCCATCAGTTGAGGAATGGTTGAATAAGTCATGGTCTATGAATGTGATGGAATATTATTGTTCTATAAAAAATGATGAGCGGGCTGATTTCAGAAAAACCTGGAAAGACTTACATGAACTAATGATGATTGAAGTGAGCAGAACCAAGAGAATATTGCTCACAGTAAGAGTAAGATTATGTGATGATCAACTGTGATATACTTGGCTCTTCTCAGCACTGTGATGATTCAAAACAATTCCAATAGACTTGGGATGGAAAATGCCATCTGCAGTCAAAGAGAGATCTATCGAGACTGAATGTGAATCAAAGTATTTTCACCTTTTGTTTGGTTGATTTTTCTTTCTTGTGGTATTTTTCCTTTTGGTCTGATTTTTCTTTTACAATATAATAAATATGGAAATATGGTTAAAAAGAGTGTACATATTTAACCTATATGAAATTGCTTGCTGTCTTGGAGAGGGGAGAGGTAAGGGAGGGAGGCAGAAAAATTTGGAACACAAAATCTCACCAAAATGAATGGTGGAAACTATCATTATGTATATCTAGAAAAATAAAATGCCATTAAAGAAAAATAATATCATATTGCTGGTCTTTGGTCAGAATTCTTAGAGAGAAGTGAGCTGGAGTTCCTCATGGCTTCATATGATGCTCAAGCTTACCAGGAAATGACATCAATTTTTCTTCTAAGAAAGAACTAAGTCAACTTAAATAGGGAAGGGCCACCCTAGCCCCAGCCCCCTCATACACATAAATTTTCTTTTTCTTTTATGTAAATGTTTACACACATTTAATTTTAATACTTGTAAAGAGACATGAATTGGTTGATAGCTAATATGATCATATTTTATATGACCAACACAGTAACACTTGATGGAAGTGAGGAATTATAGAATCCCAGAGACCGTCTAGTCTAGCCTGTTTCTGAACTGGAATTTCCACTACAATACACCTGAGACATAGTCATCTAGCCTTGCTTAAAGATTTCCAATGAGGTATTAAACCACTATCTAGAGGCAACCTATTCCACCTTTTTTTCCTAGCTTAACTGCTGGGCAATTTTGTATTTTCTTAGTACAAGTGCAAACTTGTTTCTTGAAACTTAGACTTAAAAGCTCCTCTGAGCCTCAGCAAAATCAATCCATTTCTTCTTGTTGCCACCCATCAAGTCCTCTCTTCTTCAAATCCAATATCCTCCCTTTCTCTCTGCTATTTCTCATTTGGGTTAGACTATAAGTCTTACATTTTAAAAAGTACTTTAACAATTAAATAGTATGTTCAGCATTAGAATCCAAATGATGCTACAAAAATGATACTTGGAAAGAACAGTTGCCTTTTTTTCTTAAATAAGCTATCTCTAATCTGTACAATTTTTCCAAATATTATGCTATACTTGCACTATACACAAGATAATTTCAGTATGTCATCACAAATGATGAAATATTATATTCTAAATAAATTAAAGGAGGCATAAATATAACTCCATGTCATCAATCACTTCTAAGAATAATAAATTTAAATTATTCTTTTAACCAATTAAGACAGGTATTAAGAGAGGTAGTTATTTTAAATTTTATTTTATTTTTGATTTATGGAATAAAATCACTGTAATCAATTGCCTGATATTTACCCAACAAAAAAAGCTGATCCATCAATCTATTGATTTACAGAATATGAATCTATCAAGCAACTGTGATTTTTGTCAAAATGGAAAATTCTCCATTGAAGAAAGCAATCCATCTATTATATACAGTTCTGGAAAGTTTTTTGCAAGTTGCCTAAAGTTCAGAATAGTTATTTATGTTCAATACTAAATAAAAGTATTTAATGTTTGAGCCATAATTTGAACTTTGGTTTTCTTGACTTCAGGTCTAGCACTTTATCATTACACTATATTTCCTATCATCTGTGGAAAGTGATTTTTTTTTTACCATCTTACATAAAATTTAGATGTTTCTCTATTAACAAAGTAATTTACTATCATGAAATGTCTTTAATGATCAAAGGAAATAAAAGATCTCTCAACCATTGATATTAAGATTCTTTTTTATTCAAACATGTTAAATTTATGAACTGAATATTTTATCTCCTGTGAAGTTTGCTATATATTTGTTCATGTATTAAAAACATAATTATTTCAAAGTTTGATTTTCTTTTTATTGTTATATGTTATTTGCATTGCAATGAACTTGCTTTCAAAGAAGAACTCAAAAAAGAATTTTTAAGGAGATACGTTTATGTTTTTATTCACAACACTAGAAATTCATCCTATTAATTCTTTTTTTAAAAAAATAATGATTGAAGTTTATTGGGCAAGAGAGTGATATACTCAGACCTGTATTTTTTTAAAAATGCCACATTGGCAATTATATAGGGGAGGGCTATGGAGATTAATTAGGAAGACATGGTAATAGTTCAGGCCAGAAATGATGAGCGTGTGAACTAGAGTGGTAGTCATGCTAATGAAATAAAATATAGGTGAGAAAGATGTTATGAAGGCAGAATGGATAAGACTTGGTAACTGATTAGATGGTGGAGGGAGGGAAGAGAGAATGAAGAGTTAAGGATATTTTCTTGTGAACCTAAATGATTAGAAAATCTGTGGTGCTTTCAAGAGAAATAGGGAAACTAGAAAAGGGGCTAGGTTTGGGGAGTTTTCATTTTTCTCCATCCTTGGGTTAGGAATTACCAATCTTTAACAGAACTTCCTGCTATTCCTTTGGAAAAAGTAGGAATGAGAGCAATGCTGTCAAAACTTTCAATTCCTAAGGTATATACAAAGGTCAGCTAAAGTAGGAATGCTAAAGCATTCCTAAATAAAAATTGTAATAATAAACTTACCAATAAAAATACCTTAATAGAAGTCATATCTTTGTTTTTAGCTAAACAGTATCAGAAGGAAAATAATTCTGTGTTAAATTATGACTTCATCTCAAAGTCTTGTTCAATATAAAAAGTCCTATTTAGCTCAAAGAACGAGATATCAAACCTAATCTGCTTTTTTCTCCCTTGGCATTAAATTTTCAAGACCTGTAAAGATGGCATTTTCAGAATTCACATTTGGTAGAGAATACCTTTCTCAATGCCAATTGAAAAAAATCTTAAGAGTATATGGTTTTGTATCAATGAGTTCTATTGTAAGGCTTTTAATGTCACACAGTTCTGACTTGAATATGAGACAGAACTTTAAAACTGAAAATGGTGATATAAGAAAGGATAGAAGCCTACAGTAAAAGGTAAGTGAAAGCTCCATGACCTCTGATCCATCTGGTCTATTTTTATGAATCACTGCTTTGGGGCAGTGAAAGACCTTATGGCTCATAAACTAGATGATATTCAGAAGAACAAAAGAGTTCTTACTTAAGAGGCCCAAATTACTGATGGAGGGGGGAGAAGAAGTAAATATAATGAAGACTATCATATTTAAGAATGAATTACTGTTTTTCTTTTCAAGTATTAGTAAAAAAAAAAAAAAAACCTCACATATCGCATAGGCATTCATTACTTATTCAATGTATACCACTGGGAAACAAACAGAACTGTTAGAATACAAAAATGCCAAAGGTAATTCAACTACAGCAGTCTAAGTGTAGCATAACTGATTTGTCATGACACACAATTTTCTAAAAGCTATTCTGTTAGAAGGCAATAAATGGGTGAACAAATGATTTACACTCTTCAAAATCATAGTTATTATTCAGTATTTTATTTTTTTAAAAAATATGTACTGTATACTATTATGTTTATTCTCTTGGGCATAATAAACATATAATTGAATTTGATGAAAAATGGGCTTTATTCCAAATGCAGCGTATAGTACACACAGTAACTCCTTTGTTTTATCCCTTGTGAAGATCAATGGTCACTTGAGATGATTTCACTCCATGTTAAATTTAATATATGAGCAGTAAAATATTTTTAATTTAAAATTACATCCATATTTTCCTCCATCCTTTTGTGCTTTTTAAACCAAGGGTCATTCCTAAGTTTTAATCATTCTACAAATTTAAAATAACATTTTAATTATCCTCTTTTTAAATATTTTCTTACTGAAGAAAAAAAATCAAAGCGTTCAATTTTTAAAAATGGGTTCTGCAATAAGAATGTCAGAAGTTTCACTGATTTCTGATATTTGGATGGAACTAAGCACATCCTAGAAATAGGGTTATATACCTTGAAAAGGGATTCTTCTTTTGTTTTTTGAACTTCAATCTCCACTCTCTACCACCACCAGTTGAATTTAGATAACGCTTTGTTCAGCTACAAAATTTATAATTTTAGAAAAGTTCCTTCACATTAAAGCTTTGCCCTGATTTTTTCATTGTATGGATGTGACTTCTCTCTCTAAAGAAGTCTATGACAATGCAGCATGAGACCTATTAGATCTTGACAAGATGGAATGAATTAAACTTTGAATAAAGTCATCAAAATACACTGTTTCTGTCTGTTGATGGCCAACAAAATGATGAAATTTTTGGCTTATGGTAACTCACAAAATATGGAAGAACTAAGACCTTTATTGAATGAATGAGTTTATACAACAATAAAATCAGAGATCTTGAAAGATAACAGGGTAAATAACTTTTAGGAAATCAAGTTTCTGTTCTTTTTATGGACTTCTTTTATACTGTCAACATCTACCAATTTTATCTCTATTTTTTTGGCCACAATAACAAAGACAATATGTGGGATGTGTACAAAATTCTTGATTATTTTGAAATATTAAAGGAGAAGCCAACTACAATGTATCATATTAACATATAACCCATTTGGGGGATTTATTATCTAAGTCTACCATTACAACATATGAGAAAGGACTGGTTATATTCTTATATAAAAACCAATGTAAAGGAAAACAAAGGAAAAAATTTACCTGAGAGGCATTATTTTGAGATTTTCAGATTCTATTAAAATTCAGATTAAGTTTTTCTTGATTTTAAATAAACAAAAGGACTTAGAGATAGCAATTCTTTTTTGTATAGGAGGAACTATTGTTAAATTCAAAAACTTTCATGATCCTATAACATGGTAATAGTTGTGTTCTTAGTATCCTTTTGTTGGGAAAATCCATTATGACAAGAAGCTAGTATGAATTTAGTAATTGAGAAGCTCAAAAGATTAGAACTTATAGATAACAAGTTGGCAACATTGTATGATAAAAATTTTTAATGTGGTCTGCATTACTATACACCTACAATCATGTGAATTACTGCGCATAAGATCCATTAATAGAAGTCAATAAAGTAAAAATCAGTTCACAATCAGTGGTCTCATAGGCACTCAAAATGTGTATGTCAATAAATGGCTTTTTGAAAAGTTATAAAGCGACTATATAATTCTATTTGCCTGTTCTTCCTTTATGTCATCACAGTTCATACCTCCTATAGTTGCTTGATAAGACTTAAATTATCTTAAGAATTCTTTTGAGAAAAAGCTATAACTTCAATAAAGCTCGAGATAAGTGAGAAATAAAGACATGAAATCTCATAGAAATATGATACATCTTTAAAAGATTTTTCAGATGAGAACAATCTACAAGAACACAGATAGTAGTTCCTTAATGGACTAGGTTATTATGGACAAAAAATTACAAATATCATTATTTAAAATGTTTTGTACTATATATTTTTGATAACAGATGTGAAGTCTGAAGTTTTTTGTATATTTATATAGTTATATTGTACTATAGTTCTCCAAATGAAAATACTTAACTCAACCTACTAATAAAAGTCAAACACTAGAAAAATTTAGAAATAAATATTACTGCTATTTCAGAGCAAATCTGTTCTAGACATTTATTCAAAAGCAGTGCCTACATCTTTCATTCTTATTAAAAGCACTAATGTAGATAAAAGCAATCATGTTAAATTCCAAGGCACAGATTTAAAGAAAAACTAATGGATTAAAATATACAACAGTATAATTATTCAAAACAATAAAAGTAGACCAAGTCATTGTAAAAGAAACATTAAATAAATCAGTTTTTAAAATTAATGCCATTTACCTTGCAGCATTTTTTTCAATCTTTTCATCAATGTCACTGAAGATTTGTTGAAATTCCAGGTCTCCAGGAAATGAATTTAACAAGCATTCTATGTCAAAAGAATTATAAGAATATTCATCTCCCCAGTCCATTTCAAGGAACTGAAATAAAAATTTAAAAGTATGTTAACTAAGGAAGGCAAATAATACATCTTATAATAATACTAAATTATAATACATATCTAATAAACTTGGCTCTTTTCAACAATGAGGTGATACAGGCCAGTTCCAATAGACTTGTAATGGAGAGAGCTATCTCCATCCAGAAAGAGGAGTATGGGGAATTGAATGTGGATCACAACATACTATTTTCACATTTTTTTTTTGTTGTTCACTTGCTTTTTCTTTTCTTTCTCATTTTTTTCCTTACCGATATGATTTTTCTCATGCAGCATGATAAATGTGGAAATATGTTTAGAAGAACTGTACATGTAGAACCTATATTGAATTACCTGCTGTCTAGGGGAAGGGAGAGAGAAAAATTGGGAACACAAAGTTTTACAAGGGTGAATACTGAAAACTATCTTTGCATGTATTTTGGAAATAAAAAGCTATTATCAAAATAAAATAAATATCTAAAATACACAAACACAACACACAAAGTTAAATAAGACAGTAGAAGAATTGGGATCATATTAGAATAAGTAAAGAGATTTTTAAAATATTTTATTAGGGCTAACTTTTCTTTTTTTGTAATCTTGGAATCTTATAAAATAAAATATCTTTAAAAACACATGAACATCACGTACATATCACTGTGAGATTTACAGCAATCAAAAATTATAGGTCATTGCAAAATACCTGGAAAAGTAGTAAGAATATCATTAGGTGTTCCCCTCAAAGCCTGGGGAAAAAATGTTCCTTTTTCTTCTCCTTGTCCTGATCAGTAGCCTGGACTTCAATATTATAGAATCAGATAAGAAGAGATTCCAGGAGTGGACACTATATTAAGAGATGGGATGAAACTTTCTAGCCCCACATCATTTCCTCTTTCTGACTACAGCCTCTTGACTTTCCATTGCTCACTCTCTGTCTTCTCTTAACCATATCCTTTGTCTTCCATTCTTTTTGCCCTTCACATTATGGTCCCAACCTCCTCTTCCAGACTGATTTCACATTATTTGTTTTCACATATTCTACCTTGTAGTCAAATTGGATTACTTCCTGTTCTCAGAATCCAACATGCTATTCATTGCATCCATGACACTAATTCAGATAAATGCCGGGCTCCAAATTTGGAAAGCATTTCTTCTACATCTCTACCTTTTCAAATTCTTAACTTCTTTCAAGGAAGATCTCAGGTTCTGCTTCTTACTGAAAAGTCTTTTTTCATCTTCTTGGCCATTCAAACTTTTTGCCTCCTCAAATTCTCTTATATTTACCTAATCCCAATGGGATGCAAGTTCTCTGAAATTTGAAGCTAGCATCTGGTATGATAGATCTGTAGGCAGAAGCTACAGCTGGCCTTAGAGGCCAGCTCATTTTACATGCTCATTTAACATATGAGGAAACAGACCCAGAGAAGTTAAATAATTTGTCCAGGATCAAAGAGAGAAAAAATATCAGAGGCAAGATCTGAACCCATGCCCTCAGGCTGCAGAGCCAGTAAGGATTCTATTGCATCATTTTATATTCCTAATACCGGGAATAGAGCCTCAAATACGGTAATTACCTAAACACTTGTTTTTGTTTTTGTCTCAACCAGTTAAAACTAGTAGGAGATTTTGTATATCACCACAAATTCATTTTGGAGAAGTAATGTAAATCATAGTTATAGATTGATGGATGTATTTTTAGTTGTGGGTTAGGATAAAATAAAATACACTCTGGAGACATCAGTGTAATGTATTACTCTGTTGAATAACACCAACCAAAAAAAAAAGTCACTGAAATATTGAGTATCATCTGCAAGTAATGCAGGGATGAGAGTGTGAATTATTGCCAGAACGCATACATACTAGACCAAAGATTCTGCGAATATAGAATATTCCCACATAGAAAGGGGACAAGGAAACTTACGGGGGGGGGGGAGAGAGAAGAAATTAACATTATTTTCAAATTTTAAAAGTTATGGATAATGGTAACATGTTGATACCCAAAAAAAGTTTCTATTTTCACTCTTTAAAAAATATCATTAGCAGTGGTGTTCACATTCCATAGAAAATCTTGAATATAATAAACATAATGTGAAGAATGATGGAATAAAGGGAATTTTAGAACTAGAAGGGACCATACACATCATCCTGTCTATCTCATCTATACACATAAAGAAAATGAGACCCAGAGATCGAGTATCTTGTCTTAAGTTCATACATTTGGTTAGTAGCTGGACCAGGACTAAAATTCAAGCCTCTTGATTCGTGGTACAAGGTTCTCTCCATTTCATTACAGCACCACAAGACGAATCCACAGTAATATAATAGATTATTAAAAGAAAGATTTTTTTTAAATATAACTCAAATCTCAAGGATCTGGGTTCACATCCTGCTTCAGTTACTCACAGCTTATTTGGCCTTGGACAGTCACACTTTGGACCAAGGGAATGGCCTCTGAGATTCCTTCCAATTCTAAATTTATAATCCTATGACTTTTAGATTGTACAGTAATTAGAACACTGGGCCTGGAGTCAGGAAGACGAATTCAAATCCAGTCTCAGATATTTCTTGGCTGTGTGACCTATTTGCCACAGTTTCCTTAACTATAAAATGGAGTTAATAACAGAAACTACATCTTAGGATTGTTGTGAATCAAATAAGATAATATTTGTAGAGTGCTTTCTGACATAGAGCAGATATCAGATAAATGTTTACTCTCTTTCATCCTTCCCCTTTAGAAGTTGATGTTATTATGGGAAATAAACCCAGGCTACAAAAGGTTTTTTGGCATCATCATCTAAGTCTATTTGGATTTAAGGATAGCATTTCTTACTTTTTTATACCTAAGTCATGATGCATTTGTGAAAGGTGTATAACAAATTTCTTTTAATTTTTCTCAAAATTCTACATTTCTTTTTCTTTTCTTTTTTTCCTTTTTCCTTTTCTTTTTTCCCCCGAGGCAATTGGGTTAAGTGACTTGCCCAGGGTCACACAGCTAGGAAATATTAAGTGTTTGAGACTAATTTGAACTCAGGTCTTCCTGACTTCAGGGCCAGCACTCTATCCACTGTGGATAGCCATGTAGCTGTCCCAGTGATTCTTCATTTTTTTTGGCTACAAACTCTTTTTTAAATTTTTTAAATTGATTTTAAAATTAAAAATTATTGATGATCCCCCAAAGAGCTTTTATTTATATAGGTTATTTCTAGTTACATATCATATTAGAAATGAAAACATCTTATGATGAATACAGTTTTGACCTCATGGGCCTACTGAAAAGGTCTCATAGGGACCTCCAGAGGTCTCTAAATCAAGAATGGAAGTAAAAGAGGAGAGGGAATAAGGGAAATACCAATACCATATTTTGTTTATGTTTATGTTTATGATAGTGATGGTTTCTTTATTGGCACCAACAGTCTTTGCTTATTGAACTGTGCAGTTTAAAATGTCTAGTAACTTTGGGGCATTTTAAATATAACACAATAACAATGGTACTCAACGTCCTGGTTTCAATATCAATCTAGTGGCTTTAGAAAAAAAAATTCTTTCACCTCAACACAAAACAGTTGGGAATACTTCACAGATTTGTATTCTAAAAGTCTAGAGGTAAATATTTCCCACAGAGAACTTTAATTTTTCCTTTTCTACTCTGCTGAAAGAATCAGTGTACACTAATCTGGAGAGAAATAATAGTAGAGTTAATTTTGCCTAAATATTCAAGGGAGCCTCCATCTCAGTCAACAAATGAATACTTATCAGTAATAATGTACTGGGAAGCAGCACTCATCTGTAGCACTCCTTCAAAACATATGTACTGGCAGCCTAGCACTGTGATCTGCATCAAGGGTATAAGGAAGCCTGCCGTATGGATCTAGCTACTTCATGTAAAAAGGCACAAAGACATTATTGAATATGTCTTACCAGAGGAAGAGGTGGGCCAACCACCTAGGGAGAACGAGATAACACTCAGAAAGCTGGAAAGCTAACCTAAGTGTCATGGAGACACTAAAAACAAATTTACACAGAATGAAAAAGCCATGAGGTATAATATTATACAATGAAATCACAAATCTTTCACTGTTTCAAAGACAGAATTTAAAAATCCTTATGAAAAGGCTACTATCATACTTCATGTTATATTTATCAATTTAGGTTCCTTTATAATTCTAAATCTAGAGCATTACCCAAGAGAAAACATCCATTGTAGCCATATATCTCTTCCCTACACTCTGCGGGGGTTCTTGAGGAACTCTCACTCTGAGAGCAGAACACCTTTCTTTTATTTCCACTTAGAGCACCTCAACATTCCCCCCAACTACTGCCCCATTTTTTCTTCCCCTCCTGACTGAACAAGAATTTCCTAATCTCCAGGCCAGTCATAAAAATCCCCCCCCACTATAACCCAGGGCCCATTCTTTCATTGATAGTGGGCAAATGTCTTCCAGGTTCTCTGCCCTGGGTATGTGGGGCAATACCTCGAGCATCCTAAGGCCTTATTCTGCTGAATTTTCATATGTATGCATGTGTGCATATGTATATACATATATTTTTCATAAATATTAACTTTTATTCATGTGAAAGCTGAACTTTCATATACATATATATCTTTCACACAAACAAACTATATACGTGTATATCTTATATAGATTGACAATTAGTGTGAACTCCTTCAAAGCAGACTGTCTCTTTTCTATTTACCTTTCAAGTGTTTGGCAGTGTTTGACACAAAATAAATCCTTAATAAATTAGTCTATCTATCCATGCATGCATGCATGCTTCTACTATAAATTCTTTTACTTTCAATCAAATTATTGTCACACAATATTTTTGACTACCCTCAGTTTTTCACATTTTATTTTTATAAATAATAATTTTACCTCATGCCACAATAATCATAACTAACAACCTCTCTGCCCGCCATTTTATCTATAAAATAAGTGGTTTGCCACCTCCAATTGTTCACTGAAGAAAGCCATATACCCCCAGAGAGAGGGATGTGAAATGTGGACCACAACATAACATTCTCATACTCCTTGATTGATGTTTGCTTACATTGTGTTTCCTTTATCTGATATATTTTTTGTGTAGATAAGATTTTTCTTGCACAACAATGATAAGTTTGGAAATATGCATACATATATTCGATTTGCCAATATTTTAACATAATTAACATGTAGTGGATATCCTGCCATCTAGGGGAGGGGCAGGGAGTTGGGGGGAAAATTTGTAACAGAAAGCTATGTAAGGGTTATTGTTGAAGAATTACCCACACATATGTTATGCAAATAAAATTTTAAAAAAAAGAACATAAAAAAGATAAGATCTAAATGGGTTCATGATCTGGATATAAAGAGTGATACTATAAGTAAATTAGAAGAATGTAATATAGTTTACCTCTCAGACCTATGGAGATGGAATAAATTTATGTCCAAAGAAGAACTGGAACTCTTAATTGAAAACCAGATAGATAACTTTGACTATATTAAGTTAAAAAGTTTTTGTACAAACAAAATCAATGCAGACAAGATTAGGAGGGAAGCAATAAATTGGGAAATCACCTTTACATCTAAGGGTTCTGATAAAGGTCTCATCTCTAAAAAATAGAGAATTGTCTCATATTTATAGAAATTCAAGCCATTCGCCAATCAATAAATGGTCAAAGGATATGAACAGACAATTTTCAGAGGATGAAATTAAAACTATTTATAGTCATATGAAAAGGTGCTCCAAATCACTATTGATCACAGAAATGCAAATCAAGACAGCCCTAAGGTACCACTTCACACCTGTCAGATTGGCTAAAATGACAGGAAAAGTTAATGATGAATGTTGGAGGGGATGTGGGAGGGCTGGGACACAGATGCATTGTTGGTGGAGCTGTGAACGGATACAGCAATTCTGGAGAGCAATTTGGAGCTATGCTCAAAAAGTTATCAAACTGTGCATACCCTTTGACCCAGCAGCATTTCTACTGGGCTTATATCCCAAAGAAATCATAAAGGAAGGAAAGGGCCCCACATGTGCAAGAATGTTTGTGGCAGCCCTTTTTGTAGTAGCTAGAAACTGGAAATTGAATAGATGCCCTTCAATTGGAGAGTGGCTGAATAAATTGTGGTATATGAATATTATGGAATATTATTGTTCTGTAAGAAATGACCAGCAAGATGATTTCAGAGAGGCTTGGAGAGCCTTACATGAATGATGCTGAGTGAAATGAGCAGAACCAAGAGATCATTATACACGGCAACAACAGTACTATATGACGATCAATTCTGATGGACATGGCTCTCTTCAACAATGAAATGTTTCAAACCACCTCCAATTGTTCACTGAAGAAAGCCATATACACCCAGAGAGAGGGATGCGAAATGTGGACCACAACATAACATTCTCATACTCCTTGATTGATGTTTGCTTACATTGTGTTTCCTTTATCTGATATATTTTTTGGGTAGATAAGATTTTTCTTGCACAACAATGATAATTTTGGAAATATGTATACATATATTCGATTTGCCAATATTTTAACATAATTAACATGTAGTGGATATCCTGCCATCTAGGGGAGGGGTGGGGAGTTGGGGGAAAAATTTGTAACGGAAAGCTATGTAAGGGTTATTGTTGAAGAATTACCCACACATATGTTATGCAAATAAAATAAAATTAAAATAAATAAATAAAAATTAAAATAAATAAAAATTAAAAAAATTAAAAAATAAAAAATAAAATAAGTGGTTTGCATTAAATAGCCTTCTTCTAGCTCTACTGTTCTGTAATTCTATGGTTTCTTCCACCTTGGAATATAAATAAAAAATATTCTATGTGTGTGTATTATGTAAATCTTATATCCTCTTCTGGACTAAAAACATTATAAAGGAAAGAACCATTTTATTTATCTACCATAGGCCTTGGCACAATTTCTTGCACAAAAAAGAAAATAAATAAATGCTTGTTAAGATGAATTTAAGATTCACCATTCCAATTTTTGAAAGAAAATGTAATAAGCTTTACTGTAGAATTTTCAAGAATTTTCGGGGGGGGGGGCACTCAACAAAGAAACTTTTTTAATGAAAAGAGGGCTGAAGAGACACGTAGGGGTTTGGGGACATAAAGTCATTCTGAAATAATATGATTAATATGATAAAGTAAGAAAAATTTAAATATTATTTTATTAGAAAAAATAAAGGGAAAATTTAAGGAATAAAGTACTTATGAAAATGTGGTGGTGATCCGTGTTTATATAAAATACAGGGGAAAATATTTATAATACTTATGAAAATATAAGTATTATATATATATAAAACATATAAATATATTATATATAAATGCTTATATATAAAAATATATATTTAGCCCATGGCAATAATGGGTTTAACATCTCAAATTATGCAGATGCAGATTAAAGTATTTTTCACTCACTCAAAAACCATATTTCTGTTATGTGCCACAGATGAGAGATATTAAAACAAATATGCCCTCAAGAAGCTTGTGTTCTATTGGGAGAAAAACACTGTTTTTATGTTTTACATAAAACATAAAAGATGTTTTACATCTGTTTTTATGTTACATGCCATATAATACAGTATATAATTTGTAGATGTTATATCTAAATCAACAGTCAGCATTTTATATACAATTAACATATAGCATCATAAATGTGTGTGTGTATATAGGTAGACATTAATTTAAGAGATAAGGTACTGTAGACCTATGAATTTCACTGGCATAAGGAAACTACCAATTCAGGTCAGCAGTTTTCTCTGTAACTTAATTGCCTTAAAAGAATTTCCTGGCATAGGTTTTGTGACTTGAAATCACAAAAACCAATATGCATCTGAAGTGGGACTAGGCTTTCTAGACTTCAAGACTAACTAATATTATATGTTTACAGCAATAGTGATTGTTTTCTTCAATTTAATTAATTCCACATGAAAAAATTAATGTAGATATTATGATGGAGTAAACTTTATCATCTTACATAATATTTTAAAGTTGGTGCACAAAATAAAATTGTATGTTTTTAACACACTTAAGGGAACTTACAATTTAAACAAAAACATTGGAGGGAGTATTCTGGGAAGATGATGGAGTAGGTTGGTAAATTTCAACATCTCCTGATTTCCCCCACAAATGGAACAAATTTGCACTTCAGGATGGCCATAGACTGGTGCAAAATCAATTAGATTTGGGCCTGAACCGTGGTCCCCCTGGGTTAACCTGAGAAGATATGAAGAAAGACCCCAGGCTGGGAATTAACCTGTTTAAACTGCCAACACCTCCAGGCTACCTCTGCAAAAACATCAAGTGAGAAACCCTCAGCTTAGCTGGGTGTGACTGAAGCCACAGAAGGAACCACAGAGACTTTCCCCTCCTGGACTGTTTGTGGAGTTGGGGTCTGAGTCTGGGAGGACAAAGGAACCTAAGCTGATTGAGAACCCCAGGCCCAGCTGTGCTGCAAAGACTGGCCCTGGGCAAGAAGGAACTAGCACCCATGAGTGCAGAAGCAGCTGGGCAGGGGCACTACTGGCTGTGGGTGGGCACTTGCAGGAGGATGGAGCTCTGGTTTGGGGTTCCTAGTCAGAGGGGAGAGCTGAAGGGAAACTTGAGGCACCATCACCCACCCTATGATTATAGGTGCTAACACTAATACCTCTTATTTAAAACAAAATGAACTGGCAAAGAAGAAAGAAGCCCCCCATTGAACCATATTATGGGAACAGGGAAGACAAAGGTTCACCTTCAGAGGAGGACAGTTTGGGGAAAAAAAGGTGAAGTCAGGAAGACCTGAGTTCAGATCTGGTCTCAGACACTTATCACTTCCCAGCTGTGTGACCCTGGGCAAGTCACTCAACCTCAATTGCCTCAGCAAAAAAGAAAAAAAAAACAGATTTATTGAACAGATCAAGAAGAAAAATTATAAGAATAATTGGAATGCCAGAAAGTTCTGCCCAAAAAGAGAACCTTGGCACAATAATACAGGAAATAATTCTAGAAAATTACTCCTGGAGTGATAGAAGATGAGGGGAAAATAGAAATAGAAAAAATCCACCAATAACCACCTCCAAGAAATTGAAGAATATCATTGCCAAATTTCAAAAACCTCCAGACCAAAGAGAAAATTTTGCAAGAAACAGAAAAAAAAACCAATTTAAATCTGCTGGAGCTATTGTACAGAATTAGAATTAGAATTGTACAGAACTTATTAGTAGCTACAATAAAAAACCACAGGTCCTGGAATCATATCTACCAACAATCAAAAGTACTAGGATTGCAGCCAAAGACATCATATCTAGCAAAATTACCTATGGTTTTCAATGAGAAAAAAATGGGTCTTCAACAAACTTGTAGATTTTCAGTACTTTCTATTAACCAAACCTAAACTTAACAGAAAATTTAACATAGAAGAGCCAAAATCAAAGATCAATTTTATTTTATTTTTTTATATTAAAGCTTTTTATTTGCAAAACATATATATGGGTAATTGTTCAACATTGACCCTTACAAAGTTTCTGTTGCAAATTTTCCCCCCAGACGCCACCCCTCCCCTAGATGGCAGGAAATCCACTACATGTTAATTATGTTAAAATACTTGACAAATCGAATATATGTATACATATTTCCACACTTATCATTGTTGTGCAAGAAAAATTGTATCTACAAGAAAAAAAAATCAGAGAAAGGAAACCCAATGCAAGCAAACATCAATAGAGAGCATGAAAATGTTATGTTGTGGTCCACATTTCATATCCCTCTCTCTGGGTGTATATGGCTTTCTTTACTGAACAATTAGAACTGGTTTGAAGCATTTCATTGTTGAAGAGAGCCATGTCCATCAGAATTGATCATCATATAGTATTGTTGTTGCCCTGCAAAGATCAATTTTAAGGAACTCACCACAGAGGAAACTGTTTAAACATGGACAAAATGTTTGTTTGTTTGTTTGTTTGTTTTCTTTTCTTTTGCTTTTTGCTGAGGCAATTGGGGTTAAGTGACTTGCCCAGGGTCACACAGCTAGGAAGTTTCTGAGACCAGATTTGAACTCAGGTCCTCCTGATTTCAGGGCTGGTGCTCTAACCACTGCGCCACCTAGCTACCCCAATGTTTGTTTTTTTAACATAGAAAATGTATACTTTAAGATTCACATCCACAATAGGGTAGCTCAAAACAAAGATTGGCAGAGTTAAGGTAACTATAGTAGTCATGATATACAAATGAGGTGCAGAGAAAGAATAGACACAGGCATTAGAGGGCAGAAGAGGCTCGCTTATAGTTCTGAAAACCTACTCACATTGTAAATGGGTTCAATAGGCAACACTACATATATATCATGCTACATATAGCACACTTCAAAATTTATAAAGAAATAAAGGGGAAGGATGAGCGGATGGGGAAGCACTTTGAGGGGAAAAGACAAGGGAGGGATTTTTGGGTGGCGGGAAGTTAAGTAATAGCAAGGCAAGTTATGGAACAGAATTTAATTAAAGAAGGAGCAGGATAGCAAAGACCTGTGTGTCTGCGGGGTTTGTGTGAATGTATGTATATATCTATATCTACATATGTATACATAAATTTATTTTTTCACTGCACCTTGCTTGGGAGTGAGGGTGGGGATTAAAAGGGGGGGGAAGAATAAAGTAAATAAGTTGTGCAGCAAAGAACCAAAGAACAATTTACAAAGAAGTAAAGAAAAAATGGACATTCATAATTTCTTCTACTAATATATATATACTTTCTTGATCTGGTAATTTGTTATATATTTTGAATCCTCCCTGATGTTCCACTGGACACATTATAATGTTCTCTTTTGTTTTGCTTTGTATTTCTTTTCTGTTTTTTCTTATTGCTTTTTCAAATAAAATATTTTTTTAAAAAAAAAGAAAAAAAGGAAAGAAAAATACTGCAGTATTCACTGCACTTCTAAAACAATTTAAGCCCATTCAGCAAACACTTATGAGATATCTACTGTGTGAAAGACATTGCCCCATGTACCACGGGTGAAAAAGAAAATGATAATTCCTGGCCTTTGAAAAATTGTTTGACTTCATTTGTTGGTATATTTATTTTATACCTACATATATATTATATATACATACATATACACATACATAGATATACACAGACACACAAACCAATGTTGCATTTTCTGTTTTATTTCCCTACTGACTACTACTATTGGTGAGTCTTGTATGTTCCTCTTATTAAACTCTGAGTACTTTAGTCTGATTCAACAGTGCAGCAAATTCAATAATTATTGATTGTGTCTACTATGTTCAAAGTTATTGAACTGGATATATTCTTTGAGCATGAAGACAATCTTACTTTTCCATCTGTATGACCTGCATTTAGACATCATTATATACCAGTATATCAGTAATCTGGTTCTGTTTAAAAAAACAAAAAGTTCTTCAGAAAAAAACATTGTGACTTGTTATTTAAATCAAATATACTTTGTTTGAACTACTATTGAATCTGGTTCAATATGCTGGGAGCAGCATGCCTTTCTGGTCTTTTTGCGTACAATTTCCTTTAGCATGATCTGTATTAGTAATTCTTCAAATCCTGTTTTTATTCCCTTCATTTCTTGTATACACCATCTCCCATGCCTGGAGTGGATTTGTTTCCCCCTTCCTTCTCCTACTCACTAACCAACCTCAAAACCTTTGAAAGGTCACACTAAGGTTCCATTTCTCCTGTGATACATTCCCTATTCTCCAACATTCACTCCCCAGCATGAAGTTCCCTCCTGAAATTTCTAAACACATACACACACAGACACACACACACACACACACAGACACACACACACACACACACACACACACACACACACACAGATTTCATGCATTCTTAGCACCACATAGCAGAGGGCTCTACATATAGTTGGGGCTTAATAAGTGTTTATTGGATCTATTAATAGTTGGGTTGAAGGGCTTTTGATTCACTTAGTAATTCCTCTTTTTATGCTACTAATTTGTAATCACTGTATGCCTGAAGGTAGATGTAGTAGATCAAAGCCATCCAGGAAGACCCAGCCTTAGGAAGACCCAAGCTCAAGTGATTTACATTCTGTCTAAGCTCAAAGTAACTCTCTAAAGACTACACAAAAAGTGCCACTGTGCATTGGTGAAGGAAGTTTCCTCATCTCGAAGTTTTTTATTATCAGCAAAATTGCAAGTTCAGTCACTACCTCAACTCACTATTTTCGCCGAAGTTTCTCCCCCCTCTTCCTACCTTTCTGTTAGTGAGAGGACAACACCATCCTCCCAGTTTCTCAGACTCACAAACTGGGAATCATCCTTACCTCTTCACTCTCTCACCCAGCAATATCCAATCTGTAAAGTTCACCTTTGCAACATCTCTCTAATATACCTTTCTCTTCCCCTGACATTGTGCACTAGAGTGGAACCAACTCTTCTTAATTCTTCTTTCTTCTGTTATTTCCTATTTTCCCTGTATTTTATAGTATAAACATATATACACATACATGTTACATTATGTATATATAAAAGTTCTAAAACATCCACTTTCTTAACAATAAGAATGGCATTACTGGTTCTGCACTACAGTATAGCATCATCTTGTAATTTTTATTGAATATCTATTACAAACTGAGAACTAAGTATACAGAGATAAAAGCCAAAGTGCTTTAGTTCTCATAATGTCTTATTTCTACATCTTGTGTCCTTTTCTTTAACCTCTTACTAAAAAAAAATGTGAAAGGTAGCAGTAAATTTATCAAACACTTAATAAATACCTATTACATTCTTAGGCTTCTAGGATACAATATAATTAACAGAGATTCTAATCTGATCTGATCTAATTCAGGAGATAAAATGCTATACTGTGCAAATAGCATTAAAACATATTAAAATGCAGGAAAAGCCTAGGAGAGATATGAAGTGTTCAAAAAGATCTAAGGAGTGAAAGATTGCTCTGAAGAGAGAAACAGACATGAACTATTGCTAAGTTATTGAGGCTTGAAAGTATATGTAAAAGGCATATCTAATACGTAATATTTTTGGAGTTAATCTTCCTAATAAAATGACTGTGTGCCAAGCACAGAACAGAATCTATATTCTTTCCAAATTAGTATTCAATATCCTCAACAACTTCCTTCTAGTCTCATAAACACCTGAAACTTGTTACCTTTTTCATGTTTGTCTGATCTGCCCAACAAGATGATAAGCTCTGGTAGGATGGTGCCTTCTTTGTTTCTGCCAAGGCAGTAAGTTACCCATGGAGACTCAGAAATGTTTGCTGGCTCATCATTCTTGCTCTCAAGGATCTTGTGATGTGAAAAAATGAATTTACAAGTTTTATAGTGTTATAACATCTGATGATTTCTCAGCAAAAGCTAAGAAGTAATCAGTTTTCTCCTTAAAGCATTACGGAAGCGTTACTGATTCATGTTTGTGATCACTTGCAAATGACAACTTCTTTAGGCATCAATTTCAGAGTCTACAATAATGACATTTAGGTAATCTCTATAATCCCTCCCAGATCCAAATCAATGATCTTGCCTATGATCCAAATATTTTCATTTTATTCTCTATTCTACCTCTACCCAACCCCCACCTTCCATCAAAGTACCAAAGCAAAAGAGGCTAGCTCATTTCCCTTTCATCAGGTTACCTCTGATTACTCCTACCTTCACCAGAACCAATAACCCCCAATATTTCTCCTGTCATTCTCCTATGCAACAGACTTCCTAATTGTACAACTACTGATTGTCGATGGGGGATGGGGGCAGGCAAGTGGGGAAAGGGGGAATAGAGGGGAGGGAAAAGGGAGAGGGGGAGGGGAAAGTAGATGGCAAAAATTAAAATGAAATGTAATGCCCTAATTCATGGATAATAAAGAATAGAAATTATTCTGACTACAATACTAATGACTTTTCAAACTAAAATAACTTGGATTATTTTTTGAACATACTTTTCAAAATTTCATGTCTTCAAATTTTAATTCTTATTTAATTGGGCTTTTCAGAAGAGCAAAAATAATGATTTAATACTTTAAAAAAGTATTTTAGGCAATGAAATATTAATTATTAGATTCTAAAACAATTAAAGAGTTTTCTTTGGAAAAAATATGTCTAAGCCAAGCACCTGTATTTTAAATTTCAGCCCCAGGCAAATTATAATAGTTGAGTTATATATTCTCAAGAAATACTTTATGATAAAAATATGAACATGTCCTAGTTACTTCCAGAAAACACTAAAATAAGGCAGAGTAAAAATTTTTGTTACAAAATCAAAAGACAGTTCATACAAATAACATAAGATCTCCACTTGCCCTTTACCATCTTTTCAAAAACTTCCAAATATTAAGTTCTCTTTGTTCTCTATTTTAGCAAATTTTGCTTTATACTTTGTCTTTAATTTTGTTACTTCAACAATTCAACACCATACTAAGCTATTCTTCAAATGTATAACCAATCCTTGTTGAACTTACACTGAAAATGTGTTGGATCAAAGAATAAAACAAGAAACTGATTCTGAAAGCTATTCAATACTCCCACATTATAACAGATCTATAATATATATCAATGTGGATATGCTGAACTGTAATGCAGATTGATACCTATATGTACCAGTACATCAAGAAAAATTCTCAACAATGATCCTTCACAGGAATTCTGTGCAATATGCTAGTGACTTCTTTAGCTCTCTTGGCATTGCCTGGATACTGATGGTGCATTTGGGCTTCCCATTAGTTATCACCTGGTTCTTTGTTACATATGAACCTATCCTTTTTCCCCCTACTCATTTGTTTCTATGAGAACTTCCTATATATGCTACGTCTCTTTTGCAATTCTTGATTAGTAAAGTGTTACAGCCTGTATAGAAGCACCATATGTCTCTTCATTACTCTTTGGATGACACTCAATTTTAATTGTGGTAAATGGAGACTGTGGCATTCCATCCGATGGCTATACAGCATTACTGAAAGAAAAAAATTGCTAAAAGGATGGGCCTTTATTTAAGGGAGAATCTTGGGGTCATTAAAAACATGGTTAAGTTTCCCAAAGGAAATCTAACCTACTCATGGGTTTTATGGCAACACATGAAAGTGATCCATTGGGAGAAAAATGTAGCTCCAGTGACTCCCTATGGCTTCAAGGACTAAAATATAAACTCCTCTGTTTAGCTTTTAAAATCTTTCACAATCTGGCCCCAACCTATCTTTGCATTTTCATGGTTTAACACATCCCCTTCTACATTCTGCAATCAAGTCAAAATGGTCCCATTCTATTTCTTTACTCAAGACCCTCCATATCTCCCAGAATCCACTTCTATGAAGCTTTTGCAATGGTCATAATGTGTACCTGGAATATATTAACCTCTTCATTTCTACCTCACACAATACCTCACTTACTTCAAAACACAGCTTAAGCACCACTTTAGGACATGAAGCTCTTCCTTACACTCTATCTCTCCCCTTAACTGCTCATATTTATTTTTCTTAATTATTTTTATTTAATTATTTTGTATTTATATGTATTCTCTTTATGTTTACTTCAGATATACATATGTATATCTAGATTAATATGTACTTATCTCATTATTACACAAATTTTTCAAGTAAAAAAAATTGTTTCATTCTTTGTATATCAGATGGCTCACACTAGCATCTAGCATGTAGTAGGTATTAGTAATTGGTTGTTGATTGATTGCGCTATTGGTGAAAACTTCACCATAAAAGAATACAAATATTCCCTAAGAAGCTGACAGTAAAAATGTTAAGTCAACATGTCAAGAAAGTTCAAGGACAAATTAAAAGTTTAATGACAATCAGATAAAATCAAGAAATGATATGTAGACCAAATTATTAGGAACAGAAGGCGGAGCCAAGATGGCAAACTGCAGACATCATTCTCTGTGAGCTCCTCTGATCTTCCCTCAGACCCAGAACAAATTAAGCCTCTGAACTGGTTCTGGAGTGAGGGCTCCATCAAACACTTGGAGTACAACACATTTCTATCACAAATTGACCTTGGAAGAACTCCGGAGCAGGTCTGCTTCAGATAGACAGGGGATCGGGCCGCTTGCCCCACCAGCACGCAGCCAGGGCAGAGTGGGGCTGGGACAGAGGTTGGCGAATTCTAGGCACCCAGGAAAGTCCCTGGGAGACGCCTGGGCCACTTTGCTCTGCTTGTGGGAAGGTGCTTTGGCAGATCTGCCTTTGGTAAAGGGTGGATTGAGAGCGGCTGAGAGTATGGACCTAGTCCAACCAGCCCCCCACTGGAAGTCAACTATGCAAACTGCCCCCAGGGCAAATTGAGGCTGCAAATCCCCTGCTTGAATCAGACCTCAAAATCAAAAACATGAGTAAGAAGCAGAAGAGAGCTCTCACCATAGACAGCTTTTACATAGAGAAAGAAGGGCAGACCCCAGATTCTGAGGTTCCTATAGGGAATGCAACACCAGATGAAGCCACACAGGCGGACATGAGCTGGTCCCCATTTCACAAGGCTTGCCTGGAAGATTGCATAAAGAATCTCAAAAGAGAGATAGAAGAAAAATGGGGAAATGAATTGAGATCAGTACAAGAAGGATATAATGCCCTGCAACAAAGATGTGAAAAACTGGAAAACAAAATTGGTGAAATGGAAAAAATCACCAATTCACTGAAAAATAAAAATGGTGAATTGGAAAAAGATAATAACTCACTGAAAAATAAAATTGTTGAATTGGAAAAAGACAACAATTCACTGAAAAATAAAATTGGAAAAATGGAAAAAGAATGCAATGAACCAAAAAATTTAATTGGCCTGTTAAAAAATGGAGCTACAAAAGGTAACTGAAGGAAATAATACTTTAAAAATTAAAATTGAACAAATAAAAGTGAATGGCTGAATAAGACTTCAAGAATCAGTCAAACAAAAAGAAAAAAAATGAAAAAAATAGAAGAAAATATGAAATATCTCCTACAAAAAAGAACTGACTTGGAAAACAGATCTAGGAGAAACAATCTAAGAATTATTGGACTCCCTGAAAGCCACGATGAAAAAAAGCATTTAGATGCTATTTTCCAGGAAATCATGAAAGAAAATTGCTCTGATGTTTTAGAAACAGAAGGAAAAATTGCCATTGAAAGAATTCACCAATCATCTTCTGACAGAGACCCCAAAATTAAAACCCCAAGGAATATCGTGGCCAAATTTCAGGACTATCGCACCACGGAAAAGATGTTACAAGCAGCTAGAAACAATTCAAATACCGAGGAACTGTAATTAGAATCAAACACGATCTGTCAGCTTCCACATTAAAGGATCGAAGGGGCAGCAATCAGATATTCTGAAAGGCAAAAGAACTTGGATTACAGCCAAGAATAAGTTATCCAGCTAGAATGAGCATTATCTTCCAGGGAAGAAGATGGTCATTCAATGATACAGGAGAATTTCACCTATTTCTAATGAAAAGACCAGATTTGAACAAAAAATTTGACCTCCAAATATAGAACTCAAGAGAAGCATAAAAAGGTAAAAAGGAAAGAACTCATGAGAACTATATTTCTACTATAGGTATCCTTAAAGAATGGGGGTATAATTCGATTTTTCTTTGATAATAATGGAAAAGAAGTAAGAGGTGGAAGGGATATCATACTGAAAAAAAAAGGGGAAAGGAGGTAAAATAAAGTAAAAAAAAAGGAGGTGAAATAAGGCAAAATCTCATGAAGAGACATAGAAAATCTAATATAACTGAGGGAAAGAAGGGAGGGCGATGAGCATTGTGTAAATCTTACTCTCATTAGGTTGGGTTCTAAAAGAGTATATAAGACACATTTGGCTTCAAAGAAAAACTTGGCTCTCCTTATAGGGAAGTAGGAGGGAAAGGAGGAAAAGAAAGGGATAGACTAATAGAAGGATTAGGGGAAAGGTGTAAAAAAAAGGGAGGGGTTCTAAAGGGGGGAGGACTGTTAGAGGGAGGTGGTCATCAAAAACAAAATACTGGGGAGGAGGGAAGGGAGAAAGGGGAAGGGAAGGGGAAAACATAACTTTGGGTAAATAAGATGGCAGGAAGTAGAGATACAGTTATTTTAACTGTGAATGTGAATAGGATGAACTCTCCCATAA